>CM032476.1:25563148-25584780 GCA_019059595.1 Marasmia exigua | reverse complement strand
CATACTCGATGGTTTGGCATTAGGCAACGCAGTTTGCACCGCATGTGCGGTAATCCCAATCGGAACAGGTTTTATCTGCTGTGCCATGAATCACCAGCACTGGCACGGTAAAAGCGGCCAGATCGGGTCTGAAATCTGTATAGGCAAAGGCTCTTCACACAATCGACTGTGGCTTTTCAAACTGGCTTGCATCGCCACTTGGGTATTCCATTTAATAAATTCATCACTGACCGCATGGCTTAGAAGGCCTACACCATAAAAATCTTTAAAGAAGTGATTAAAAAACTTTGGACGTTCATCTAAGATGCCTTCAATCATGCCTTGAAAGACTGAGCCGTCTACACCTTCAGGATGATTATCGGTTTTTAATAAAAACGGCCACGACTGAAGAAATTAAAGCCACCTGTTTAATATCTTTGGCTTGATGGCGACTCAAGTAACGTGCAATTTCGCCGCCTCCCATAGAGAACCCCACCAAAGTGACATTGGTGAGCTGTTTGTCTTCAATTACACCGCGTAAATCATCGGCAAAAGTATCGTAGTCATAACCCGACCATGTTTGCTCTGAACGACCAAAACCACGACGGTCATAACTCACCACACGAAAGCCAGCTTCGACCAGTTTGATCGCGATCCAGTCCCAACTGTCTGAAGACAACGGCCAACCATGAATCAGTACCACAGGCTCTCCTTGGCCCCAGTCTTTGACATATAATTTTGCTTTATGGTTTTATTTGACAGTGTTTTCAGCGCTTATATTTGTATTGATTTTCGTTAAAGGGACATGTTGATTTCCTAAGTAAAGAGCATGCATTGGTTTATCAATCTAAGCTGAATGACATTTCGGTGAGGTTTAATGTTGTAGATTTCTAACAGTGTGAGTCTTTGTTCACGTTCGGTGAGTGCGGTGAGGAACAGTACGATAAAGATTAAATTTTATACCGATATTACTATGTAAAAAACGTCAACTTAGCCTAGGTACTGCTATCTTAAGTAAAATAAAAAAGACAAATAGAAAGAAAAAATCAAACGCCCCCCATTTTGTTGCGCCGAGTGCATTGTTGTTATAAACAGCTCTTGTACTATTGAACATTTTGAGCAATGCTAAGTTGCAACATAAAAATAACGAAAGTACCACTTCATGAAAACTGAAATGACCATTACAACTTCCCTTCTATCATGCAATGTGGACTTTTTTTAAATGAAAGAACTACATTTCAACGCTGTCTAAATAGAATTGTTGCAAGGCGGCATAAAAAGTAATTGTGCAAACCAGTAAAAGTAATGCCTCGAACCAAACCCAAACGTACTATAAACGATTCTTTTAAGCCAAAAGCCATTGGTGAAATAAAAATTTTGTAGGCTTTGGTCGTACAAGTTTTAAGATTTTGCGGATGTCAGCCCAGATGGCTACAGGTCTATTTAAAGTCATACAAGGAACAGGACGTTCCCAAAACATAAAACAACACAATAAGTTTAAGCATCAGGACGTTGAGGTACGACAGGAGTTATACCTAGTAAACGAAATACGAAAAAAGCCCAACAGGATGTTGGGATTTTTTTTGCTTATGTGAATGATGGCTGAGTATTATCAATAAAAAAATCCCGTCGGTTGACAGGATTTTCAAAATAGCGGATAGCTTGTTTTGTATTATTATGCGGCCTAGGCAAGCTTACTGCTAATTGCTTGCCCCAAGGCATTGGTAACGGAGTGTAGTCGATCTGTACAATTTCTAAGTAAACGCGATGTCCGCTATTGGACACAAAAATAGAAGCCTGTTCCAGGTTTTTCGCAGCTGTAACAATTTTTGTGTCTCCATAGAATGTTAGAAATGGTATATATACTATAGCGTGATACTTTTGATTATATATGGACCTGCTGACAAACGGTCATGATTTTATAGCTACAGTGCTGTGTGTACGTTTTGACGTACATTATTTTAGGATTTTGCGGATTGGCAGCTGCAATGCTCTAGGTCTATTCTAAAGTCATACAGGAACAGGACGTTCGAAACATAAAACAACAACAATAAGTTTAAGCATCAGGACGTGAGGTACGGACAGGAGTTATCCCTAGTAACGAAATACGAAAAAAGCCCAAACAGGGATGTTGGGCTTTTGTACCATCTGTTATGAAATATCGACAAATCTTCCATAAATTGGAATAATTGAATCGTATATCCAATTCGGATTCAATAAATTATTCAACCAGAAGAAGGCAAACTTATATAAAGTACTATTCAGCAAATTTATTCGTCTCCCCCATTCCTATATGATAATGGCTGAATAGCCATCACCAATTCCTCTAGATTTATGATAAATACTTAATATTCGAGTATTTGTATCAAAGGTCAGCTAAAAACCAGCTCACATTCATGTAATACTCACCTGTAATAACATCACCACATCAAAGATAAATCGAAGTAGAATTTCCAAAATCTCCCATCTAGGTTGATTTCTCAGATTCATCCAAAATACCTGTATAAATAACCAGCTTGGTATGCATACAAAACCTAAGCTGACTTCTAATGAAATATTGATGATTTCCTAAATTATTAAAATGTTTAATCCAGATTCACTTTCAAGATTCGCTGAAGAGTTTATAAAATGTCATCAACGGTTCTCTCAATCCAATCACTTGTCTCCTAATTCTCTATCTTTAAGCCTAGGGCAGGACGAGGAAGGAAGAGTAATTGGATAAAATGGGAGTATTCTCAGGAATAAATTAAATGAATTAATTTCTAAACTTTTTCAAAATCATTTTCTATGAAATACTTAAGCCCACTTAGAAGATTCAATGCTGTGCTTTCATGATATTCCATTATCTTTCTGGTTATTAGCAAATCACAAACACCTTTAAACAATACGCAAGCAAAGATATGAAAAAACCTTTATAGCCCCAAAGAATGCCAAATGATTCCAGCATCTAAAGTAAGGTTTTTCTATCGTATTTTGATTGTAATATCTGAAAAAATCATTCCTTTTCTCTAACAGCAGATCCACATGCAAAGAATGCTCAAATAAACATCAAAATCATCTTAAAAATGCATTAAATCTGTTTATACTGTTTTTTTCTTTGTTGTATAGTTCCCATTATTGGAGGAATAACTCATGCGATTGTATTTCAGGCAAAGTAATTCTTGTTTTCTTTTCCTGTCCGTAATCAAAACTTTTCTGAAAATTATTAAATCTCCTAACTTAAACTTTGGCTTTATCTCGCGCACAAATACCTTACATTAATCGCAATAATAGGGTTATCAATGCTACATCATTCTAGGTAACAGTGCCGTGATGCTACTTTAGAATATTTAGGTGATACAGAAGCAAATATTTCAACTGCTTTAGACTCAATAATAACTTTTTATGATACTATAAAACGTCACCTGAAGAATTTCATCTTTTCCAGTTTCAATAATAGAAAAGGTTTCTAATTTCTTATTCTAAGCAGCAATTACTAAAACTTTCATGTTATTCTCAATAAATTTATTAAATAAAAACCCCATCATTACGATAGCTATTTTGAATAATTTGCAATCAATAATAGACTAAATATCAAAGCCACTTGACCCTCTAAAAAGTCTTGCGCAAAACGATGTAATACACCGCCCGCTTCATATACAGATACTTCTTCTTCGGTATCTAAACGGCACGTTACAGGCACTTCCAGAATCTCTTCCTTACCATCCGCTGTAGCACGCTCAATCACCAAAGTTAACGTCGAATGCGGTGCAATATTCCCAATCACGCTATATAGCTCTGTACCATCAAGTTTTAAGGTTTTACGGTTCACACCTGCTTTAAACTCAAGCGGTAAACAGCCATACCCACCAAGGTTAGTGAGGTGAATACGCTCAAAGCCTTCGGCTACAATCGCTTTACACCTGCAAGGCGTACACCTTTTGCAGCCCAGTCACGGCTTGAACCTTGGCCCATAATCTGCACAGCAAACCCCAATGATTACGGTTGCTTACGGTTCATGTAGGGTTTCAATGGCTTCCCACCATCCGCATCACTTTCGCCTTCTGGCCTCACCGCCCCCCCCCCCCCCCCCGTGCTTTTGAACCTTGCTTAATGGTACCGTCGGAACGACCCCACCATTTCATTAAACAATTTCGGGTTAGCAAAAGTAGCACGTTGTGCAGGCAAGTGGTCGCCCACGATTGGGTTGCGTATGAGTTGAAAGTCTCTTATGGCTACGCCCATTTTATGCAAGTATTCACCTGTGCCGACATCCATTCATAATCGCATTGAAGGCGATAAATGGTCGGTGGTGGATGTATAACCCAAGATTGCCAGCGGGACGCATATTGTCAAAGTGCTTGCTGTGTGGTGCAGCCAGCGGCGCCTTCCCAATATGGCGGACGGCGAATATATAGGTACTTTGGGTGGCGCAATTGTAAGTGGACTATCGGCTGTCAACCTTCACAGATCAAACATGGGAATATACACTTTACGGAACTGTTCAGGCTTCACCGCCTCTTTAACCAGTGCCAATCTATTTCGGCATAGGATGGCCAGAGTGTCTTGAGGTAAATGGGAGTTGACGTTTTGATCTGTGCCGTCAAGTGCATCTTTTTCGATATCAAAACGAATGGTGCCGGCAATCGCATACGCCACCACGAGCGTTGGAGATGCAAAAAAGGCTGCTTGAATATGGATGAATACGCCCGTCCAAAGTTACGGTTGCCCGAAAGTACAGGCCGTTGCGTAACCAAATTCCCCTCCCCCCCCCCCCCCCCCCCGGTCGATAATTTCTCTCTGATAATGGATGGATCAAGCGCGCCAGACATCCCATTACACGTGGTACAGGCATAGGCCACAATACCAAAACCGAGTTGCTCTAAGTCTTTAAGTACGCCCGCTTCTTCTAGGTAAAGCGCTGCCGCTTTTGATCCGGTTGAAAAGAAGATTTTACCCAAGGTTACGAACTAAACCTAACTCGTTGGCCTTACGTGCGCGAGTAGCCCTGCGGCCACGGTATTTACGTGGGATTTGGAGGATATTGGTACAAGAGGTGATCGCCGCAATGGTGACGGCGCCATCTGCAATCAAGCCTTCTGCTATCTTGTGCTTTGGCTCGCATCTAAGTGCCTGCAATGCCTTTTGCTGCCAAGTCGGGCGGTTGAAACACGGGCCATGAGGATTAGATGGCCGCAATGTTGCGTGTAACATGTAGATAAATCAAAACGAAGTACGCGCGGGTATCGTGCTTGAGTCATTTAAGATCCCAAAAAGACGATTTCTTAGCATAATCTGCTCAACAATGCCACTTGGCATTCTTCACGCCTCTCCTCCTTGTCAGACGCAAATAGTCGATGGTGTTCTGGTCAGATATAAAACATGGCTCGTGGCGCCATAGATGTGTCATGTTTGAAATGGTGGCCGGGTCACCCACCGACATGCTGTCGGCTCCATCGCCAAAAAACCCAGATATGCCACAACCACGCGTTCTTTAGTAAAAATTCAGTTAAAGCCAGTACGATTATCGGTCGCGGTATGCGCCCTGACGCTGCCCGACCAGCTCGACGCCAATGATATCGGGCCAACGCATCCAAGGAAGCACGCGCCCAGCATCACGTTCTCTGCTTCTAAGCCACCGACAACCTATCGAAATAACACCCAATGGCATCAGTATGTGGAGTATGTGAATCGGTGCCGAGACACAGGACTGGATAAAAGCTACACCATCACGTGCCTGAACCACTGGCGACATTTTTTCACAGATTGATCTGATGCATGATGCCGTTTCCGGCAGGAATGACATCGACATTTTTTGTAAATGCCGTTTGATCCATTCCGATAAAATGAAAACGGTCTTCATTACGACGGTCTTCAGTCGCGCGGTTTTTCTCAAAGGCATCGGGATCGAATCGCCATATTCGACCGCAAGCGAATGGTCCCGACAATCAGTTGCGTGGCACTACTGGGTTCACTTTAGACGGAATGGCCCGCTTTTCTGCATAGCATCACGCAGGCCCGCAAGGTCGACAAGCGCGGTTGGGCCTAAAATATCATGACAGACCACACGAGCCGGGATACCAAGGAAAAATCTAGACCTGACGACATTCGATAAATGCTTTAAATAATCGGTCAGATGGCAGGACTGCTTACGAACCAACTGCTCGGCAAGCACTTTGAGGTATAAGGCAAGTCTGGTAGCGCTGAGTGGCTGAATATTCTTCAACGCCTGACGCACGTCGTAATAGTCAAGCGGGGTATCGCCAAGTGCAGCAATTCGGCAACGGTTTACGATTATGGATTGACATTAGCACGCTCCGCAACGGTTTAAATTCGAGATTTTCTGGGCCGGTATAAGTTGCACTTGGACGAATAATCTTGCCGTCTTGACGCTGCTCGATCACGTGCGCCGACCAGCCTGCGGTACGTGCAATCACGAATAATGGTGTAAACATGGCGGTTGGCACACCCATCAGGTGGTAACTTACCGCGCTAAACCAGTCGAGATTTGGAAACATGTTTTTACTTCTTTCATCACGGCTTCCAAACGCTCCGCGATCAAATACATCTTGGTGTTTTGCTGGGACTGCTGCCAAATCGTAGGCCACTTTTTTAATCACTTCATTACGCGGGTCGGATACGGTATAAACCGGATGACCAAATCCGATCACCACTTCTTTCTTCTCTACACGGCTTCGAATGTCTGCCTCAGCTTCGTCTGCATTGTCATAACGTTGCTGAATCACAAAGGCCACCTCATTGGCACCGCCGTGTTTAGGACCACGTAGTGCGCCAATTCCACCAGTAATGGCCGAGTACATATCCGAACCCTGTACCGGCGACTACGCGTGAGGTAAAGGTAGATGCATTAAACTCGTGCTCTGCATACAAAATGAGTGAGGTGTGCATGGCCTGAATCCATTCTTCAGATGGTTTTTCGCCATGCAACAAGTGCAGGAAATGCGCTAGCGATTGAGTCGTCGTCGGTTTCGACCTCAATACGGCGCCCATTGTTGCTAAAGTGATACCAGTACAGCAGCATCGAACCCGAGGCTGGCCATAAGTTTATCGGCAATGTCTTTTGCGCCGGCTTCGTTATGGTCTTCATGTTCTGGGGTTAAACAGCCCTAATACCGACACGCCCGTACGCATCACATCCATGGGGTGAGCAGACGGCGGAAGCTGTTCAAGTGCGGTTTTGAGTGCTGCCGGTAAGCCCCGAAGTGCCTTTAATTTGGCTTTATACGCTTTAAGCTCAGCTTGATTTGGTAATTTGCCATGTACCAGCAAGTGTGCCACTTCTTCAAACTGGCTGCCTACGGCGAGATCTAAAATGTCATAGCCACGATAATGCAAGTCGTTACCGCTACGACCGACGGTACAGAGCGCGGTGTTGCCTGCCACTTGTCCACTTAAGGCAACTGATTTTTTTGGTTTAAAGCCTGTTGTTGTTTCATTTGAGCTCATAAGATTGTCCTTTCCTATCGATCTGAATTTATTTATTAGGCACGATGGAGTCGTACCATTTTCACTTCTTATTTCGAGATTAACCACTTCGCCTTGCGCCTCATCAGAGCTTTGATCGCTTTAAAAGCAGTGCAAGGCCGTCCAATGTAGCTGCATCCATGCCGCCCTCACGATAGGCCAAGACCATCGTTTCCACTTCTTTTCAAAGAGGGCTTATTTAATTTCTTTTTCGCAAATGCGTTGTCTAAATAGTCTTCAAATGCATAGTAGTTAATGCGCTCATACAGCTCTTTACGCGTTTGCATGATGTCGACCACATTCTTTTGTGTGCCTTCTTTACGCAAGGTTTCATAAACCGTTTCGGCTGCCTTGTTCATGGCACGAAATGCAGAAAGCGGATACAACGCAAGGCTGACATCGGCAGAGGCCAGTTCATCGGTGGTAAATAGTGGCGTAGAACCAAACTCGGTAATATTGGCCAAAATAGGGTGCGCCAGTCGCCTGTGCAAATTGCTTATACATTGCAAGCTCGGTAATGGCTTCTGGAAATAGCATGTCTGCACCGGCTTCGATATACGCGCCTGCACGATCAATCGCAGCTTGTAAACCATCGACAGCCAAGTGCATCGGTACGTGCCATAATCACAAAATTTTCATCGGTACGTGCATCGACCGCCGCTTTAATCCGGTCGACCATCTCCTCTTGGCTCACAATCGGCTTTATTTGGACGATGACCACAACGCTTGGCACCGACCTGATCTTCAATGTGCATGGCGGCAGCACCAAATTTAATCAGCGATTTAGTAGTACGGGCAATATTAAATGCTGAAGCGCCAAAGCCTGTGTCGGCATCGACCAGCAAAGGCAAATCGCATACATCCGTAATACGGCGCACATCGATCAATACATCATCTAAATTGCTAATACCTAAATCGGGTAAACCAAGCGAACCCGCCGCAACCCCACCACCCGACAAATAAATGGCTTTATAGCCTGCACGTTTGGCCAATAAGGCATGGTTGGCATTGATTGCACCCACCACCTGTAATGGACGTTCACTGGCGACTGCATCTCTAAATTTCTGTCCTGCTGATACTGTAGACATGTGCTAGTCTCTCTCCCTGTCAATTAAATAAAATGTTGTTCGATATTGCGATACGATGCTGCGATATGCCGGCGCATCAGAAGTTCTGCCAGTTCAGCATCTCCTTCGGCAATCGCGTTTAAAATATGTAAATGTTCAGACAGTGCTCTGTGCGGACGATTCGGGGTTTTGGAATACTGCACCCGATACATTCGAATTAAATGATAGAGTTCATCGCAGAGCATTTTTTCCAAGGTTTTGTTGCCACAATTTTTAATAATGCAGTAATGAAAATCGTCTTGGCCTTCTTGTAAATAGTAGCCCTTACCTTCTTTAAAATCGGGATCTTGCGCGTGCAGATGCAATACGTCACGCAAATTTAAGATTTGCTGTTTGTCGATGCTTTGCGCGGCTAGTCGGCAAGCCAGACCTTCTAGGTTTTCACGAATCTGATAGAGCTCTCGCAATTGCTGATGTGACAGCGATACCACCCGCGCGCCCACATGCGCAGTACGCTCGACCAGTTTTTGTCCTTCTAGCCGATGAATGGCTTCTCGCAACGGCCCGCGGCTGATGCCATAAACACGTGCCAATTCTGGCTCCGAAATTTTACTGCCCGCTGCGATTTCACCACTGACAATCGCCGATTGAATTTTTTTAAAAATCTGATCGGTCAGGGTTTCTTGTGTACTTGCGCGCGCGGCTGGCTCAAGAAGTTCGGTCATGATGATGTCACAATTACGACGATGCTGTTGTTAAAATACGCACAGATAACGCAAATTGCAATCACATTGTCGACAATATAAAAAACTCACGCGTTTACTTTTTTAGCATTAAAACCATTAATTCATTGAAAATAATTAATTTATTTAAATATACTGCGTATCGAAGTTATCTTTTAGACTTAAGTCGAAGTTCGCAAAGTGTAAACAGTTTGGCGGATTTGATTACTTTTCTAAGCCTATACATGTAGAGGTGTATATGCCATGAGCTTAGTGGCATCTTAAAAAACAGCACCACCTAAAAGACTTCTTATAGGTGGTACTGTACTTTTTTAACTTGTTTTGAAATAAATGCTGTCGTGTTTTTCGATAATTAATCCTCAATTGAGCGTGGCTTTGGGGCGTGCTTAAACACTTGTAGAGTCATTACTTCGCCAAATGTGCCTTGATTTTGTCTTTCACTGCTTCGGTCGAATACCATAGCGGTCATGCAAGGTGGGTAGCGCGCCTGCATCTAAAAAGGCATCTGGCAGCCCAATCATATCAAACCGCGGATGCTGACCATGTTTAAGCAGCAAAGCACCTACTGCTTCTCCAAGCCCACCCACCAGCGAATGATTTTCTGCGGTTAGTACCGGACATCCACCTTGAGCCACTTCCTGCAAAAATGGTGTCTTCATCGAGTGGCTTGATGGTTGGTACGTGTAGCACTGCCACGTCTATCCCTTCTTGCACCAAAGCTTCGGCTGCTTCAAGGGCACGCATGGTCAGTAAGCCTGTGGAGATGATTAACAAATCTTTGCCGGGCTTAATCACTTGGGCCTTGCCGAGCTTTAACTCAGTAGTTGTATTTATCGAGTACTAAAGGTACTTGGCCACGCAATAACCGCATATAAACCGGCCCTTTATGCGCTGCAATCTGAGGAATGGCCTGCTCGATTTCCAGCGCATCGCATGGATCGATCACCATCAAGTTCGGCATTGCGCGAAAAATCGCGATATCGTCGGTAGCCTGATGGCTAGGTCCGTAACCTGTGGTCAGGCCCGGTAGAGCCGCGACAATCTTGACGTTTAAATTATCTTCTGCAATCGCCATACAGATAAAGTCGTAGCACGGCGCGATGCAAACACGCATAGGTGGTTGCAAAAGGAACAAAGCCTTCACGTGCCATACCTGCGGCTGCACTCATCAAGAGTTGTTCAGCCATACCCATCTGAAAAAAATTTATCCGGGATTTTCTTTGGCAAAAAATGTGCAGATCGGTGTATTTCGACAAATCGGCCGATAATCCGACAATATCGTCGCGCTCTTTTGCGAGTGCATTAAGGGCATGACCAAATGGCGCTGGCTTGGTAGGTTGTCCTTCCGCAGCAATTGAAGCAATCATGGCTGAGGTAAGTAAGTTTTTTCTTTGGCGGATGTGTTAACTGGCTCATCAGAAATGCTCCTTATTGACCATAATGCGTCAAAATATTTAATGCTTGATCCCACTCAGTGTTCATCGACACGAATAAAGTGAGTTTTTTCACGGCTTTCCAGAAACGATACGCCTTTGCCCATTTTGGTGTCACAAATAATTACTCGTGGGCGCTGTCCGGTATGCTGTTTGGCTTGAATCAAACGCATTGAGCAAGGCAGGTACATCATTGCCATCAACACGCTGGGTAAACCAGCACAAAGGCTTCCCCATCGATCTACAATCGGCTCGAAATGCCAGAATTTCACTTGAGTGGCCGTCAGCTTGCTGATTATTGACATCAATAATTGCAATCAGGTTGTCGAGTTTCCAGTGTGAAGCCGACATCACCGCTTCCCAAGTTGAGCCTTCGTTTAATTCACCATCGGAAAGCAGGTTATACACAAAAGCATCGGATTTTTTTTGCTTGAGTGCCAAGCAAGCACCCACTGCAATGCCCAAACCGTGTCCGAGCGAGCCACCGGTAATTTCCATACCGGGCGTATAAGAGGCCATGCCTGACATTGGTAAACGGCTGTCATCGGCTCCATAGCTTTCCAGCTCGTCGAGAGGCACAATTTTGGCCTCGATCAGCGCGGCATAAAGTGCAATTGCATAGTGACCGATCGAAAGATAAAAACGGTCACGACCTTCCCATTCTGGACTTTCAGGTTGATACTTCATGGCATGAAAATATGCCACAGCAAGTAAATCGGCTGCACCCAGTGGCCTGCCCTACGTATCCTTGCCCTTGTACCTGCCCCATACGCAATGCGTGCTGGCGAATGTTATAGGCGCGTTGATGAAGTTCGGCAATCTGCCCAGCGCGATCGATATTTAACATTGTCATTTTCTTTCCTTTTAACGATTGACCAGTTTTGCCGGAACACGAGACACCAAGGTCGCACCGAACAACAGAACCGCGGTTATAATGAACATGCCAATGGCATTGGATCCCGTATTAGTCGTTACCCAACCGATCAAATACGGTGAGCAAAATCCGGCAAGATTGGCAAAACTGTTGACTGCTGCAATGCCAGCTGCGGCAGATACGCCACCTAAAAAGTTGGTAGGCAACATCCAGAACAATGATGATGCAGTCAGTACACCTGAAGCCGCGATACAGAGGAAAAATCAATGAAACGGTCAGGTTAGAGACAAACAGAGTGGCCAGTGTCAAGGCTGCCGCACCTGCACACATTGGTATGATTAAATGCCAACGGCGTTCTCTAAAATGGTCACCACTACGACCCGCCATGAGCATTACAAAAATGGCACACATATAAGGTAAGCTGGTGAGTAATCCGATATGCCAGTTATCGCTGATTCCGGAGTTGCGAATGAGTGTGGGTAGCCAGAAGGTAATGGCGTACTGTCCCATCACCACACAGAAATAAATACCTGCCAGCAACCATAATCGACGGTCACGAACAAAATCTTTAATGCTGCCATGGCCTTGTTTGTGCAGGTTATCTTCGGCAATTTCTTTTTTAACCAGACTTTTTTCGTCGTCTGTTAACCAGTTGGCATCATTGACCGAGTCTTTAAGTATTGCTAAAACCAGAAGCCCAACCACAACCGTGGGAATGGCTTCGAGTACAAACATCCACTGCCAGCCATGCCAACCGCGCACATTGTTCATCTGGTCCATAATCAAGCCCGAGATCGGACCGCCAATCATGCCCGAGATCGGAATGGCGATAAACCAAAGTACGGTCATGCGGGCACGTCGGTACGATGGAAACCAGTACGTGAGATAAAGGAGTAATCCCGGTGCCAGTCCGGCTTCTGCTACGCCCAGTAGAAAGCGCAAGGTATAAAAACTGCCATTCTGTTTGTACAAAGGCGAAACAACCCGACAAAATGCCCCATGTAATCATGATGCGGGCAATCCAGCGGCGTTGCACCGACTTTATGCAAAACGATGTTGCTGGGCACTTCACATAAAAATAACCGAGAAAAAAGATTCCTGCGCCTAAACCGTATACCGCTTCACTAAATTGCAAATCGTTCATCATTTGCAGCTTTGGCAAAACCCGACATTAACGCGATCGAGGTAAGCACAGAAATAACACAACATTAAAAATGGCATCAGCCCGAAACGCAATTTTTCGATACGCAGATTTACGCACTGCATCCGATTCTTGAAAATAAACCGTATCCATTACTTGAGTCCCTGTATATGTGGCCACGCTATCCTCGTGTGGCCGTTACTCTATTTTAGTTTTGGTCTTAAACCATTAGTGAATGAGCATCCCGCCATTGACATCTAATGTCACACCCGTGAGATAGGCCGACAAATCGCTGGCTAAAAATAGCGCAGCATTGCCACATCTTGCGCTTTACCTAAACGGCCTAGTGGAATTCCGGCCAAAATATCATGGCGACGATCATCATTCATGAGTCCACCCGTGATATCGGTTTGGATGAGTCCTGGCGTAAGTGAGTTAACGCGAATATTATCTGCACCAAACTCGCGCGCCATCGCTTTGGCCAACCCCAGCACGCCTGCTTTGGCTGCACTGTAATGTGGTCCGCCAAAATACCGCCGCCACGCTGTGCCGATACCGATGACAGGCATACAATACTCCCGCCTCCACTGGCTTTCATGGATGGGATAACCGCTTGAGACATGATTAATGTGCCGCGTAAACTCACATCGAGCACGCGATCGTAATCATTACGTTGAATATCGAGTGTTTTGATGGGCTGAGTAATTCCGGCATTATTCACCAAAATATCGATTTTTCCAAAATGCTGAATTGCCGCATCGACTGCCGCTTTGGCCTGCTCTTCATTGGCCACGTTTGCCGCAAGCCCAAGATGACCTTCGCCCAGCTGCTCTGCGCAGCGTGCTTGGCTATTGTTCAAGATCTAAATCGACCACCACCACTTTGGCGCCTTGCTGTGCAAAAATTTCTGCTGTTGCACGACCAATACCTCGTGCAGATGCTGCACCAGTAATTAACGCCACTTTTCCTTGTAGTAACATGCTCAATCCTCTTCGTTTAACTCTATTTGTGTGCTTTTGCGCTAGATTCGCTCTTTTCAGTGCAGGCAGCAATACGATAGAATTCAGCAAGGCATGAAAAAAATTCATGCCTAAAGATAATCAAAGCAAAATAAAACGCAAAAACCGGACAGAACTATGGATAGCCATGAAAACAATTTTAATCAGATTCCGTCCATCAAAACCCTTCAGGCTTTTGAGCAAACAGCACGGCTAGGTAATGTGGCCAAAGCAGCAGACCAATCTAAATTTAACGCCTTCAGCCGTGAGTCATCAGATTGCCAAACTAGAAGACATGATTGGACAAAGCTGTTTATTCGCGGCGCACGCGGTGTCACGCTGACCCCGTCTGGAGAACGCTACTTTCACGAAGTGACCACCATTTTGCACAATCTGATGCTTGCCACAGAAAAAGCGGCAGATAAAGCCCTAAAGACAGCCTATATATTCACTCATCGCCGAGCTTTGGTTTGCTGTGGTTGTTGCCACGGCTTGAGGCGTTTAAAGAAAAATTTCGATGCTACAGGTAAATCTGTCGTGCTCGTACGAAAACCTAGCACTTTACCCGAGATAAAATTGATATCGATATTCGGCATGGTTTACCGAACTGGACGGGGGTCGAATCAGAACCATTCGGAATGAACAGCTTGAGGTACTGGCCTCACCCAAACTTTTGACGAGAAGCCCAGTATACGAACCCAAAGATTTGCTTAAAAAGGAGCTGATTTTGTCACGCTCGACATTGTGACTTGGCCGCAGTGGTTTGCCATCAAGGGTCTGAGTATTCCTGAATTTCCTTATACCTTTAGTTTTGACCGCTCTTATATGTCGCTTGAAGCGGCGACACACGGCTTGGGATTCGTGCTGGAAAGTAACTTACTCACTCAAATTATCTGGATTCGGGCAAATTAGTGCGTGTTTTTCCCGATTCATTCTCCATTCCAGTTTCGGCACATCATCTGGTTTATCCGCGCACGCACCAATTTATTCCAAAATCGAGATGTTTTTTAAACTGGATTCAGGACGAGTTATTCTCGCAGAATCACATTCAACCCGACACGGTGTAAATTTAAGGTCTCAATCGGTATAGTTTGAAATTTCAATCAGATTTAGATCTGGATCGCGTATGTAGACCGAGCGAATACTGCCTACAGCACCAGGTACGATTCACAGGCCCTTCGCAAATTGCAATTTGCTCGGCATTTAAGTGCGCAATCACCTGTTCAAGCGACGTTATGAGTAATAAAACATAAATCGGCTGAGCCTTTAGGTCGGATGCTCAGCTTTAGGCTCAAACTCTTTTCCAGCCTGATGTAAATTGATCTTTTGCTGACCAAATTTAAGCGCTTTACGATTGTCTCCAAATACAATAACTTCAAAACCCATCACGCGCGCATAAAACTCACATGTGGCTTCGATATCTTGCACGGTTAGAACCAAATGATCTAAATGTGAAATGTGCATGTTGCAACGATTCTCCTGAATACTCTTAAAACCAGATACGTGAAAAATCATGAAATATATTTTTGATCATAAGCACACCACGGCAGTTTGTGAATAGGTCAAATGAAGAATCTGTGGCTTGTTGCGCTTTTTAATCCTGCTATGATGCTGTATAACTGGCTGCCAAAATGGCAGTATCAGTCCAGTATTTGCATGGATCATGAGCGAAACGCTGCGTATGGAATCAAACAAATCAAATATTTTTCAACCGTGGTTGAGGCAGGCAGTATTGGTAAAGCCGCTCAAAAGTTAGATGTCGGTGCTTCTGCCATTAGTCAGCAAATTACCAAGCTAGAACAAGAGCTCAGCATTCGTTTATTACAACGTAATGCATTTGGTGTGACTCCAACCCCCGCGGGTCTTGCTTTTTTAAAACAACTCTCAATTAATTTTGCGTCAGATTAATTTTGCGATTGATGCAGCGCATTCAGCACGTCTGTCTGGTCATGTGAGTTTGGGTTTCCGCCAACCATCAGTGCATTGATTGGCATCCCTTTAATGAAATTAATGTCTGAACGCTACCCGGATATTCGCCTAGAAATTGTCGAAACGGCTGTCAGGTAATCTGATTCAGTCAATTAATTCACGCCAGCTTGATATTGCCATTATTTTTACTCATGAAATTGATAAGCAATGGGCCATTCAGCCCTTGGTAAAGAACAAATGTATCTGATGGCACGAAAAGAAGTGCTGATCAAACATGGTTTGTCGGATTGTTTGCAAACGGGCATTATTCAGTCACAGCAAATTGGGGATATTCCACTGGTCCTCCCCCGACAGCGCCACAGTTTACGTAAACTGCTCGAACACAAAATTGGTCAACTCAATGTGGTGTATGAGATTGATGGCCTACACCTGCTCATGGATAGCCTGATTCATCTGGATCTGGCCAGTGTCCGGCCAGGAAGTGCTTGTTTACAGAAATACAAGCACCAGATCCAGCTCTTAAAAGTGATTGATCCTGAAATCGAGCGAATTAATTATCTGGTCAGTCTGGCAGAAGAAGAGCTTTCGCCAGCAGCACTGGCAGCCAAATCAGCCATTAAGCCTGTGTAAAAGAATTAATTCGCGCACAAATCTGGCGCGTGTTCCGAACTCATTTTATGAAGGGTCATTAATTTTTTTAAATACCCAATTACTTTTAGACTCTCACTCCTTTTCTGTTTTTCCTCGTACATTTCTGCCACATGGTAAATGAATTGTTCTTTATCAAACTTTGATAAGTCGTTTGAACTGGAAACACGGTATCACCCTCTCTTACCAAAATATCTGCATGACGTTGTGTCACGATCAATACGACACCTTAAGACGGACCATGCGGTCATAAAAAAAGAGACACGTGATGGTTTCCATTTTTCAGACCAAGGAGGTCTTAATGGAACAGGTTGCTAAACGTAGTGCTACGTTTAAAAAAATTCTAAATGTCACCAGTGGCAATTTCTTAGAACAATATGATTTTTTTCTTTTTGGATTTTATGCAACCTATATTGCAGCCAAGTTTTTTCATTCAGAAAATGAATACGTCTCACTTATGATGACCTTTACCGTATTCGCGGCAGGTTTTTTAATGCGACCATTGGGGGCGATTTTTCTAGGCGCCTATGTCGACCGCGTGGGCGTCGTAAAGGTCTGATTATCACTTTAAGTTTAATGGCACTGGGTACTATTTTAATTACCTTTGTTCCAAGTTACGATGCGATCGGCATTATTGCACCCATCTTGGTGGTGATCGGACGATTATTGCAAGGCTTTTCTGCCGGTGTTGAATCCGGTGGTGTATCGATTTATCTGGCCGAAATTGCCACAGACAAAAACCGTGGTTTTATTACCAGTTGGCAATCGGGTAGCCAGCAAATTGCAGTAGTATTTGCAGCGTTATTAGGTTATTGGCTGAATTCGGTATTGAGTCCATGCTCAGGTCAGTGACTGGGGCTGGCGTATTCCATTTTTAATTGGATGTTTGATCATTCCGCTTATTTTTGTGTTCCGTCGTACGCTGGAAGAAACAGAAGACTTTAAAGCACAAAAAACCCATCCAACGACCAAAGAAATTTTTAGCACATTGGCAAGCAATTGGCGCATTGTACTGGCCGGTATGATGATGAGTGCCATGACCACGACCACGTTCTATTTCATTACGGTTTACACCACTGTCTATGCAAAACGTACTTTAGAAATGTCGATCACAGATAGCCTTTTAGCGACTGTATTTGTAGGGTTATCCAATTTCTTCTGGTTACCTATGGGTGGCTTGCTTTCCGACAAAATTGGACGTCGTCCTGTGCTGGTCGGCATTACGACACTTGCAATTTTTACCAGTTATCCGGTTTTAAGCTGGTTGGTCAGTTGACATTAGTTTTACCAACCTGATCATTGCACTTGCGTACTTCTCTTTCTTCTTTGGTCTGTATAACGGCACCCATGGTTGCCACGCTGGCAGAAGTAATGCCAAAACGCGTACGTACCGTTGGCTTTTCTTTGGCATTTAGTCTTGCCGCTGCGATTTTTGGTGGCATGACGCCGATGGCCTGCACCTTCTTGGTTGAGCACACTGGAACCCAAGCACTCCGGCTTTTTGGCTCATGTTTGCTGCCGTATGTAGCCTGATCTCAAGCCTGTATTTATGCCGTGGTGCTAAAAAGAACAATCCTGACGCAGTTGTTGAACCGGCAAAACTGAGTGTCTAACACATCAGCATCATTTGAAAATTTTAATGAACAGCACGGCGTGCATATTGCAATCCGTGCTGTGTTCTTGTGTCCTTCAAGTGAGTTACTATGAAAAAATCCTCCGATTGTATTAGAGTATGTGCTTAGCTGGTGCAGGTTTAGGCTCTACATTCACCCATGCAGAACACGCTCGAACTCGAAGTGATCAGCTCTGGCGGTTTTTTATTCATCTATGGAAAAACTCATTCCATTATTTGAAAAACAAACTGGTCACACAGTTCATCTGTCTTCTGGTTCATCTATGGGTGCATCGCCCACTGCAATTCCAAACCGTCTCGATCGTGGTGAGCGTTTTGATGTGGTGATGCTGGCTGCTCCAGAACTCAGTAAGCTTGCAGAAAAAGGGTATGTCGATCCAGATTCACAACGTGCTCTGGTCAATTCAAGTATTGGCATGGCTGTTCCCAAAGGTGCACCAAAGCCAGACATTAGCTCTGCGGCAAAATTTGAACAAGTTTTACTCAATGCTAAGCACATTGGCTATTCAGCAAGTGCGAGTGGTACACATCTTGAAAAAGATGTTTTCCCAAGCTTTCCACCGGTCGAATACAAATTAATTTCGAGTAAAGCAGAAAAAGTCGTCGGCGACCGCGTTGCAAAACGTATTGCTGAAGGACAGTTTGATATTGGCTTCCAGCAAATTAGTGAAATCAAACCGTTTACTGGCCAATATGGTCAAGTTGATTTGGTCGGCCCGATTCCTGCGCCTTACCAAAAAGTCACGGTATTTGCTGCTGGCATTGGTAAAAACTCTGAACATGCAAAAGCAGCAAAAGAACTGATTCAATTTGTGAAATCGCCTCAAGCGACACAAACGATTGAAGAACAGGGTCTTGAGCAGGTTAAACAATAAAGCTCTAAAAGGCAGCATTTTGAGAGGATGTTGCCTTTATTCTATTCGGCGGTTACGCAGCCTGATAGAACAAAATGCAACAGCGATAAACCCGTGTAGAATAATGAACAAAGGACCAATGTAGTATTTGCCGTGGAACATCAAACAATTAAAGTATTTCATTGCCGTGATCGAGTCTGGAAGCTTGGGTAAAGCTGCAAAAAATCTCGATATTGGCACTTCTGCATTAAGTCAGCAAATCTCAAAATTAGAAAGCGAGCTTTCTATTCGCCTTTTACAACGTACTACTTTAGGTACAGTCCCACCCCTGCGGGTTTAGCATTTTTTCAACAAGTACAATTGGCGCCTTAGGCACCTAGAGCATGCCGTAGATATCTGCGCATTCTTCCACGCTTAAGTGGTCATGTGACCGTCGGTTTTTCACCAAGTGTGGCGGCTGTGATTGGCACAACATTTTTTAAAAACTCATGAGAAACCGTTACCCCGACATTAAAGTCCGTTTAATAGAAGGATTATCGGGTGATTTAAAAGCTTTAGTTAATGCAAGGCAGCCGATGTGGCTATCATCTTTCGTGACGATGTCGATCCACAATGGGCTATACAGTCTTTGGTCAAAGAGCAAATTATTTTTTAATCTCGCCTAAAGAAGTGCTGAGTCAGTATCACCTTGAAAGTTGTATCGACACGCAAACCAGTACGCATACACAGCTTAAAGCACTTCCCCTGATTTTACCGAGCCAACGACATGGCCTGCGCTTGTTGCTCGAACAAAAAATTCATCAACTTAAAGTGGCCTATGAGATTAATGGACTGCATTTGCTGATGGAAAGTATCAGCCAACTCGAAATGGCGACTATTCAACCTGCGGGTGCCGCATTAAACTCACGCCAAGATTTATGTTTGCTACGCGTCGTTGAACCTGCCATTGAGCGTATTAACTATTTAATTAGTTTGTCTGAAGAAGAACTCTCGCCTGCCACTTTAGCCACTAAAGTGGTGATTCGTACATGTGTAACCAACCTGATTCAAGAAAAGCGCTGGCCCGGTGCGAAGCTTATAAACACTTAAGCCATTTGTATTTATTTTTAACTAAACACCCATTCAAGCTGAGCCTCTCACTGCATATTGCCTTTTAAAGCTACATTAGCCTGAGCTAAAAAAGGAAGAAATCTATGCATGATGTGATTGTCATTGGGGGTGGAAATGCCGCACTGTGTGCCGCGCTCACAGCAAAAGAGAGTGGTGCTTCTGTGATAGTTTTAGAGGCAGCAGCCTAAAGAATGGCGTGGTGGTAATTCACAGCACACTCGTAACCTCCGTTGCATGCATGATGCTCCTCAAGATGTACTGGTCGATGCCTATCCCGAAGAAGAATATTGGCAAGACCTACTTAAAGTCACTGCTGGCAAAACCAATGAACACTTGGCCCGTCCTGGTCATTCGTAGTACGGCAACATGTCGCGACTGGATGCGTAAAACATGGTGTCAATTTTCAGCCGCCAGCTATCAGGTGCTTTACATGTGCGCGTACCAATGCCTTTTTATGGGTGGTGGTAAAGCCTTCATCAACGCCTACTACCGAAGTGCGCAAGCACTTGTATTGAGATTTTATACAACACCAAAATTAAAGACCTCAAGTTAAACCAAGGACATTTTGAAGCTGCAATTGCAGAAGATGGCCGTGTGTTTCAAGCAAAAAGCTGTGTATTGGCCGCCGGGGGATTTGAGTCAAATTTAGAATGGTTAAGGGCAGCATTGGGGACAAAATGAAACGGCGAATGGCCTGCCGATAATTTCATTATTCGTGGAACCCGCTTTAATCAAGGCAACTTACTCAAATTTATGATCGATCAAGACGCCGATATGATTGGTGATCCATCGCAATCGCACTGTGTGGCTGTAGATGCACGCGCACCGTTATATGACGGCGGCATCTGCACCCGTATTGACTGCGTTTCACTGGGAATTGTGGTTAATAACAAGGCCAAACGTTTTTACGATGAAGGCGAAGACTTCTGGCCAAAACGTTATGCGATTTGGGGTCGCCTTGTGGCCAAACAGCCACAGCAAATCGCCTATTCCATTATTGATTCAAAAGCCATTGGTCGCTTTATGCCACCTGTATTTGCGGGGGTAAAAGCAAATAGCATTCAAGAGGCTGGCCGAAAAAATCGGGCTAGATGCAAAAACCTTATGTCATACCGTAGACGAATTTAACCAAGCCTGCGTACAAGGCACCTTTAACCATACGGTTTTAGACGATTGTACCACTCAAAATATCGTTCCCAACAAGACTCATTGGGCCGTTCCGCTCGATCGCCCGCCCTTCTATGCCTATGCGCTTAAACCCGCATTACTTTTACCTATTTAGGCTTAAAAGTCGAAGACGATGCTGCTGTGCGTTTTAACAATAAAGCCAGCCGCAACTTATTTGTGGCAGGTGAAATGATGGCAGGTAACGTACTTGGCCAGGGTTATACCGCAGGCGTTGGCATGTCGATCGGCACGACATTTGGACGCATTGCCGGAAAAAATGCAGCCCGCTATGCACTATCACAAGGAGTTGAACATGAATGCTAGTACTCAAGCCCTAATTCCAGTGTTCAGCTCTCTGAGCATGAGCAGGAAGTTCAAAGAGCGCTACAGATTTGCAATGCTTGTCGTTACTGTGAGTCGTTTTGTGCCGTGTTTGCCGCCATGACCAAGCGCCTTGAGTTTAATCAAGCCGATATTCATTATCTCGCAAACCTATGCCATAACTGTGGTGCGTGTTTACACGCTTGCCAATATGCCCCGCCCACAGTTTGGGGTAAACATTCTAAAGCGATGGCGCGAGTACGTTTAGAAC
>CM032476.1:25532965-25563048 GCA_019059595.1 Marasmia exigua | reverse complement strand
AGTTTATTTACATAAAATGTACAAGAAGTAAGGAAGCCCTCCAATTTACCCAAAAATAATAATATCTTCTTAATTGTTCCATACTTTTTGTTCTTTTTAAACAAACACAATGCAGTGCCTGAGTGAATTAATCATTACCACCATATC
Source organism: Marasmia exigua (assembly GCA_019059595.1). NCBI lineage: Eukaryota > Metazoa > Arthropoda > Insecta > Lepidoptera > Crambidae > Marasmia > Marasmia exigua. Next base: position 25,562,901 of record CM032476.1, on the reverse strand, counting down.
AGTTCAAATCCACCCCTGGCATAGGCCTCTGCTTGATTTCGCCACTTCTCTCATTCACCCGCCAACCTCACACACTGTTCCCCGCTACTTTCATAATATCATTGGACCAACTGATGGGCTGCCCACAAGACGTCGCCCTATTCTTGGCTGCCGTTCGGTAAGCGCTTTCGTCCACCCATCGTCCTAACTACTTGCCATGTGTCCCGCTTATCTCCACTTCAGTTCACGCACGCGCGTCTCTACATCTACAACCCGACTATTTATAATCTACGAGTGTAGTACTGCGGCTTAGATAACCAAACCCATAACTTCTAGATTCTGTTGGCGAAACTCCTAAATCACAACACCACCGAGGCATTTCCCTAAAACTGATTAAACTAGACTTGGGAGAAAATTGTTTCGCTAGAGTATGCAAACTCATTCATCTGTGAACCCTATTGTATCTTTTGTACCCAACCATATTATTTATCCTTACCGACGAATGGACTGGGGTTTCACACATACAGTCAACGTCAGATCAAGTTACCCCTTGCAGTGAAAAAGTACTTGTTCCCCAGACATAAGGACGGTCCAAATGTCAACAAAGGTAACTCGACGTGACGCCGTGTGCACAGTAAATATAAAAATCAGAATAAAGTGTATATATTTTAGTTCACTAATAAGTAGTTGATAAAATGACTAGGATCGAAGTGACAGCTTGGGAAAAATCAGGACAAAACGATTTAATGATGATGAGAAAGATCTTTACATTTATGTGTAAAAACTTAAGTATCAGCCTATAAACTATCCCACTGATGGGATTAGGTTTAATCACCACTTGCAAAATGCGGATTGGTGATCACAAACCCGAGCTATGTTCGAAAAATTCGAAACATACTATTCGCTCGACCCGGAAATTAACCCAAGACCCCGAAATCACGGCCCGGTACTTAAACCACTAGACCAACGGGGCGTTATTTTTTTATTACATGATAATATTTGTGTTACATGATAATATTTCCGGCCCGATACGACCTCCACACCTTCATGAAAAGAGCGTATTCCTTTTTAAAAGGCTGGTAGCGCACTTATGATTCCTCTGGTGTAGCAGGTGTCTATGGGTGACAGTAATCGCATACCATCAGGTAATCCGTCGTCGTTAGTCAGCCATCTTAAAAAAATATAAAATAGTTTTGTCTGTACATTTCATATAAACTGTTTCTTAAGCATGATTATAATAAGTCACATCATAAATACTTTCTACTTAGTTCCCTTCAGAGATAATATCAAAAATGTTTATCCAAAGTAAACGCCCGTTGTTTTCCTGTTTCTCGTGTCAAAACTGGGTTATAAGCTATTTACTTAGGTAAGGAAGGAAAATGCTTAACGTAGAACAGTACTTGTTGCGAAGTTTTCTTATCATACGCTTACCTTGGATCGTGTAGCCAGTTAGAAAAATCTGTACCGAGTTTTCAACAACTCGGTGCTTCACTGTTTGTGTAAAAACAAATACATGGCACTCTTTGTTGAACGAAAAAGTTTCAGAGAATATAAACAGGTTAATTTCAGACAACAACAGATGTATGTACGAGTATATGTACATCGACGTGCCCAAATCTAATTAGATGCAGTACTTGTCTTGTAAGTATGAGGATTAACAAAGGGACAATAAATACATCGTTGATATTTTATAGCAATCTTTTGTAATTTATTCTTAAGTAAATATGCCGTGTGGTCCCCGGCACAGTAGAATAGGCCACCCTCACTCTTACCGAGGTGTCGTAAAAGGCGACTAAGGTAAAGCTGCTGGCATGATCATCAGCACCCAGAGAAGGAAAACTCTGCACTTATATCAAAACCCTCGCCAACCCGTCTGCCAAGCGAGTGGTGAGTATGGCAATTACCTCTCATGTTATTGAGGGAGGCCCGTGTCCTAGCAGTGGGGACTTAAATGGCCTGATGATGAAGTAAATAACACACTTAAAAATTTCATCTCGTTTTTAGGCGGGACTCGAAGCCACATCTTCCATAATCCGGGCGGTTCTACCAATTAGAAATTTGTAAGTACTTGATTCGACATGAGCTGTCAATAGTCTCTTCAATATTGTAAGTATATTTACAATATCCAGTGGTAATATTTTTATAAATATTTGACGACCGATTGAGATGAGACTGCTAAATCAATAGTTAATATTTTTAATAGCAATCTTTTGCAATTTATTCTTAAGTAAATAACACACTTAAAAATTTCATCTCGTGTTCAGATTCAGAGGTCTAATTGGTAGAACGGCCACCGGATTGTAAAAGTTGTGGGTTTGAGTCCTGTCTGAATACGAAATGATTTTTTTTAAGTTTGTTATTTACTTAAGAATAAGTACGTAGGTAATTATTAAAACTCCCAGACACTGAGAAAATCTCTCTCTCTCTATTTATAGAGCGTCCCTCTTGTCGGTCTGAATTTCAAGTCAATAATGTCTGCAATTTAATTCTGTGCATTTACATATTTAGTCTAAGAGGTTAACTTGTGTATTTGAATATGTAATAGTAATCTCTGTTACAAGTGAATTAATATGTTGGATATGAATATAATTATTTCTATTGGGATTCTAAGTAATCTTTCGTTTATTTGTTTTCAACTTCATAAAGTGATACTTTAAGCTTAAATACAACTTTTTTCTATTTCATGTAAAAGAAAAAAAAAATGTTAAACCATCTAATTCCGACTCAAAAAAAGCAGCACCAATTCTCTAATTATTTATGTTCGTCCTTATTCCAAACGAATGGTAAAAAAGATATTAATCTTATTAGAAAAGCTGAAACAATAAAGTTAGACACAATTTTCTGGGGCTACTTGTAATTAGTTACAAGTAGCCCCAGCAAATTGTGTCTTAAATACGTTTGTAGTTTGGACATTCAAGTACATTAGTTTGAAACAACGGAAAATAGGACAAAATATGAGATGTAGCCAATAAAGGACAGATCACATATTATTTCCATCCTCCTCATCTTAGCATGTAATTCCAAGTTGCATCCGAAGCCGTCGGAGCCTGGGGTACGTTTGGACCATGATTCTTGTTTTGGAGAGTCTGAATAGAATAGAATATTTTATTTGTGATAAATGTGGTAATTACAAGGGTGTTATATATAATAATTTGCTTCTCACACTTAGCTACACAGTAATAGCATACAAATATTAACACATTACCTAATTTTACAAAAAACTTAGCGGTCTATACGTAAATACAATAATTAAATGTAATGATTCTACAATTATTCAATACACATTATATTTACATTATATTATTTATATTATATCATTGCTTGTTAAATATAAGCAATCTTGCAATCGATGTCATTATGTCTCAAATAGTCTTCAACTTTGTAAAATGTTTCATGCAGCAACCATTTTCGTATGACATGTTTAAACTTTGGGAATGACAATCTTTTTACTAGTAATTACAATGAAGCGATTGCCGTCTGACCTTCGCAACCCTTTCGCGAGGGAACCAAACCAACTGAATAATGCTTACACGTTTCAGAAACTATCCGAAACGTGTAGGTTTCCTCACGATGTTTCCCTCACCGCTGAGCTAAGTGTAGAAATACGCACAAAAATTTGAAGAATATAGGGGTCCATTTTTTTTAAATGAGAGTTATAGCAGACGAGCAGACGGATCATCTGATGGTAAGCAATCCCGCCGCCCATGGACACCCGCAACCAGTGGAGTTACAAGTGCGCTGCGCTTTTCCCCTCCCCCCCATTGGGCCTCCGGTAACCCCACTCACACAGCGAAACACAGCGCAGGCGCTGCTTCACGCCGGTCTTCTGTGAGGCAGTGGTATCACTCTGGTCGAGCCGGTCCATTCATGCCTAAGCGTGGCTCTCCCGCATTTGTGCATGCTCGGATTCAAACCCAGTCCCCCCGTATGGAAGGCGCTTTCTGAACCAATGAGCTGCCATCGCACCACAGATATTAATTCTATATCGATATTATTTCACTTCGGCAGATCTTAGTAGGTATATTCTCGCTTGGTAGTCGCTGATTATAATGAGCTGATTGTAGATAGACACTCTTTATTGCACAACATACAAAACTTGAAAGCTAGGTATACAGAGATACAATGTACAATTTAGGCGGTCTTATCGCTAAGAGCGATCTCTACCAGACAACCTTCAGGTAAAGGACATTAGTTAGAAGAGGGGAGGGTGGTGCAATCCTTTTGATTTTGAACATTGATTAAGTAAATTTATAGTATAAATAATAATTCTCACAACATCTCATACGTTGACCTAATTCCGTACTAAGTAGCTTATGCACTTGTGTTACAGATATCAGACAACAGAGGAGCACAAATATATACTTAAATACATATATTACACCCAGACACCGAACAAACACAAGTGTTCATCGCACGAATGTTTGTCCAGGGTGGGGATCGAACCCACGACCTATGGCGCAAGAGGCAGGGTCACTACCAATTGCGCCATCCGGTCAGTACATACATCTAGATAATAAATAAACACGTTATCATCATATACTAATATATACGAATGTTACCTTGTAATATTAGCGAATGTGACGTTGCTACATCAATAACACTTTCACTCAAATACAAGTATACAAAATAGACTTAAATAACTCAAATAATATTGACTGTGGGAGAGCCACGCTGCGGCCTGAAAGGGGGGGCTCGACCGGAGTGATACCACGGCCTCACAGTAACAGTTACAGTCACAATCACGATCCGTCTGCCACCTATCACATAAAAAAAAATGGACAAAGAAACAAAATACATTGGTAAGATGAAAACAACAACGCTTTTGGCAAAATTTTTACATAGGTATTAAAATTTGTGTCACAACTACCTAGTTTGAATTTTAAGCTTATGATTTTACGAACATTGATTAAACATGAAGCACTTTAGTTCGAGTCTTGAATAAATGGGATTCCATTTGAATAAAACCATGATCGTTTTAGTGGTTCGACGTGATTCAACAAAGGGATTTCTTTATTATCAAGGACATTTCTGACAATTTATTCATTTATTACAAGATAAATTCGTAAAACATGACCGGTCTCATAATATTTGAGGTAGGCTCGGTTATTACTGCAATAAAACTAAAGATTTAAAAAATAAATAAGAACCTAAAAAATCTTAGACTGCTAAACTGGCTAAGTACCGGCAAAGTTGAACAGAACCCTAAATAATTTAAGCCTAGCTTATTAGCCCATTAAAAAACCACGTAGTCATATTTTTTAATAAATTTCTTAATATTTAATGTTCGCGCTAGGGCAAACAAATAAAAGAAGATTTGGACTAGAAAATTTGGGTTTACTCCAAAATAACGTTAAAATTACAAAGGCGTGTGTTTAGCTTAAGTCTCTTTATACTGTACAAAATTTTGAATGAATTGATTGGTTGAAAGCTATGTGACGTTTCGTCACGCAAAGACCTCTGATTGGTTTTTACATTTACATGATTAAACAAAGTAAAATAAACTCTAAAGTTATCTAATTAAGATTTAAATTATTAAAATAGACCTATTGGCGTAGACATTTAATATCTTGTAAAATCACTTATATATTAACAGTTAAAAGTACTATAAAACATGATCAAAAAGAAGTAGAACTCCGTAGCGAGCAACTGACTCTACCCGAAGATAATTCGCCAATGTCAAGTAACTTATTGAGAATAAGTAGTCAACAGTCGAAGTCAGTCAAAGTCATTCAATAAAACGCTGGTGTTTTACGTTTCATCGACCTACGGATTCATCGGATATATTCACATAAGAAATCGCGGGCTTAAAGACTCTATTAGATCCAAGCAAGTTGTCACGATACAACTCACTCGACACACAATAGCAGTGTTAAAAACGGTATAATCCAACGATTTTATTATTAAGATCACTTTGCGGCACTTCACTGCACAAATAAACACCAAATTTATACACTAAAAACCACTAGACAGTAATTTAAAACCTTTGAATTGCATCAGCCCACGCGGCTTGTTTTAGCCCTACTCGTCAAGTCGCCGGATCTAAAGCAACTGACAAAACGGCGGAATAACAAGTGACAACTACGAATACGTCAACGTCATTCGATGAGCGGTAAAATAAGAAAAGGATTATATGACGTCCTTCCTCCCAAAATTCCCCGTCCTATCAATTTCCCTATCCTTATCTTCATATATAAAATATCTATGTAATTATATTAATCTTTATAATAAATTGTAAAATAAATTAAAATGGACCTCCCATTTAATACTGTGTTGTTTATGTGTGCGTTTTGTTTTGTTATAGGTTTTCTAAAAAGAAACTCAATTAACTAAGAAATAAACACAAATCACCGGTCAATTCAATTCGTGATCTTTTTTTTTATGGGCCTAATCCCGCGCACGGTGACGGCCGCACGTGTGATTCCGCCAATGTCAAGTGTTTAGGGAGACACGATATATTTAGATATGAATTCGTGATAATATGTCGCTACTCACTTGACATTGGCAGAGTTGGCTGTATCTCTGACGTACAACACTACTAGCCATAAAAAAAAGGATACAGCGTGTGAATTGGATACCCAAAATTTATATCGCGGTTTTGTAATAAATAATTCGTGAATAACTCTCTTATTTTCCGTCCTTTCTAACAGTACTTATTAATTTTCAAGTGAGATTTCATGCGGGTATTTCAGCTGTATCTACTGATGGTAAACGATTATCGCCGCCCATGGACAGCCGCAACATCATTGGAGTCACAAGTGCGCTGCCAACCTTTCTTCTTCTTCTGTGTCCGTGCCTCTTTCAAAATAATTTGGGGTTTTGAAGTTAGCCTTTGTATTACGTGTTTTATGTTATGAAACTATATCCATTGTAAAACATAAGGGATGACCATTTAAAGTATGAAAAATTTACGCTCTGATAATGACATCAAGTTACAATTTTGTAGACTTTTAGGGCTATATTCATAAACGTTCTATATTTTTTATTAGCTTAAACGATGCTGTAGAGCAGTTTTGACGTTTGGAACAATACATTTTCGGTTGACGACCCGTTTGGAACAGTGGTAGTGAACGCTGCCTCTGGTGCAAGGGTTGCGGGTTCGATCCCCGCACAGTACAAACATTTGTGTGCATGAACATATCTGTTTGTTTTGGCCTGGGTGTTGTCCATGTATTATAAGTATGTATTTACAAAAGAAAAGTGTTATATGTATATATTTGTAATCCCACTGTTGATTCTGATATCCGTAACACAGGTGCTTAAGCTACTTATCTCGGAGTCAGATTAATGTATGTGATGTTGTGAAATATTTATTGATTTATTTTTCATACAACATTTTCGAAAAAGGAATAAAAACTTCTTTATAACACTGCACCGTTTTAGTTAACAAAGGTAACAAAAAGCCATATGTGTATACGGAAAAAAAATCGTAAGCATTATCACTCGCTGCACCGGAAAATTCAATGCAACCGGTTCGCTGTATTAATGTTGCTTAAAATTATGACTGTTATTCAGGTTACAGTGAAATTAATACTTCGAAATTAAAAGGATGCATGTTCGAGTGGTTCTCTCGATTTGTTAGTGCCTTGGGTAGTTATTTTGATTATGTTCGCTATTTTTGGTTCTTGTAGCAAAAACAACCTTTTGAATTTTATTGTAATATAAGGTGCAAACCCTATTGGAGCTTTTGTCAGTTGCTACAACAACCTCAGGTCCCGGAGATTTTCTACATAGGTATCCATAGTAACAATTTTAAAATCTTGCTTTTTATGTGATGGGTGACAGACGAACAGACAGCAATCCGTCTGTTCTGATGGTAGCGATTAGCGCCGCTCATAGTCAGCCGTGACGCCAGTGGAGTCACAAGTGCGCTGCCAACCTTTAAACCCCCCTTCCCCGGATTGGCCCTCCGGTACGCTCACTCATCGTCAGCCCATTTAAGTCCCCACTGCTGGGGCACAGGCCTCCCTCAATGTTATGAGGGGTAATTGCCATACTCACCACGCTTGGCAGACGGGTTGGCGAGGGTTTTGATATAAATGCAGAGTTTTCCTTCTCTGGGTGCTGATGATCATACCAGCATCTTTACCTTAGTCGCCTTTTACGACACCTCGGTAAGAGTGAGGGTGGTCTATTCTACTCTGCCGGGACCACACGGCATACTCTGCCGGGACCACACGGCATACTCACGCTCACTCACGCAGCTGAATACAGCACAGTGCCGCTTCACGCCGGTTTTCTTTGAGGCCATATTATCACTCCGGTAGAGCCGGCCCATTTATGCCAAATCGTGGCTCTCCCACGGTGTTATGTTATATTTCCACCAAAAAAGTATTGTGGGACCGTAGCTAGTATTACTCTTATGTATGACTGACTTATGACTCCCCCTAACTTAGTTTTGCGACTTAATTCTGGCTATTAGTTCCAAACCTTACCAAAAGATGGCGCTAGGCTTCGATTACATCGCGTTTCGACTTTTCGGGTTATTAACCCAGATACCTCTGACATTTTATATACAATTTACTTCCTTTCAAAGAATCTTCATTTTAACGTGTAGTTCCCGGTTGCGTCCAAAGTCGGAGCCCGGGTACGCTTAGACCATTATTCATGAGTTAGGGAGTCTACCTTTTGACCTTCGCAACAATTTGACATTGGATCCAGACCAACTCAATCATGGTCATACGTTTCAGAAACTATCAGAAAAGTGCAGGTTTCCTCAAAATATTTATCATCACCGCTGAGCTAATGGTAAAAATATTTGCACATAGATTTTAAAAATATGGAGGTGCATGAAAGCATGAAGACGCGATCTTATGCACTGAGCTACCATCCCTCTTGCACTTCCTTTTAAAGAGTATACATAGCGAAACAGTTACGTCTCTAATCTTATGACAGGTGCAAGGCGGTGCCAGACCTACCATGACATTTACCAGCCGGTATGCGATTCATCAATAAGTCTGTCTACTGAATAAAATAAAATCATAAATGGAATATTGTGTATTCACTCGGCTTCCTAAAGCTACATCACCACTGACAGGCGTAGGTGGTCACACACGCTCAGTCCTTCCATAAATAGATATGTGGCGTAACTCCAATGTTTACTCGGGTCATTCGAAAGTTGCCAAATCCAATAGGTATTCTATTGATTATAGAAATCAGAATCTTAAAAACTTACCAATTAAATACCGTGATTTTTTTAATACCCCAGAAACTTCTCGAGAGCAGTATAATACTAAGTAAAAAACATTCATTTTTCGCCAAGAAATATATGATATAATTAGTGGTTAAACAAACTTACCTGAAGTGAAGTTTGACCATAATTATGCAAGACGTTACATCCTCGAGATTTATCATTCACTATGTAGTTCACTTTACAATGAACTGGCATCGCACATTTGTATAAAGCTATAAATTAAAATTAAATAAGTATTATAAAAGTAATGAAACGAACAACTAGTTTTCCTCCCCCACCCCAGTCCCCGCCAGCCCTGCGCCCGAGTGCGACCCGTGCGTCATTCTTTTTAGAGAAGAATCCATTTTCCGAGATTGGGGTACCACTTTTGTACTGAAGGTAGGTAATGGGGTAGGGCGGGAACTAAATCTCTTCGGATGTAACGTCTTGCATAATTATGGTCAAACTTCACTTCAGGTAAGTTTGTTTAACCACTAATTATACTACGACGTTACATCCTCGAGATTTATCATTCACTATGTAGATGTTTAGCGATTATCGGGAAGTGGATTCGTAATTATAAGGTAAAGATAATGTCATAATCAAATCATCAATACCTTTTATTCATGTTTATTACAATGATTGAGATCATAATGTGACTCCTAGTCGTAATTTAACTAAACATAATTATTTAAATATACTTGAGGTAGGTAAAGGTTTAAATTTATTATACATACACAGTAATATACGTGTAAATTAGGACCATAAACTATTTAATTAATTGTATATTGCCTCCGCAAAAGCACTATCTTCGTCAACGATAACTGGCCTGTTATAGAATTTAGCAAACACTAACGAGTTGCCCGACCACCCAGCCGTTCTTTTAATAATATCTACAGATAAACCTTTTCGGTTAGCCGCTGAGGTGGAGGCATGGCGAGTGCTATGAGCCGAAAAGATTGTTATATCAATTCCACTCTCTGAAAGTACGGATTTGATCCAACGGCTAATGGTGGCCGAACTAGCATTATGTATAGGTTTTTTGTAGGTCAGAAATAACTTGTCAGTGTGTGGAAGATCCCTGAATTCCTGAGTCATTTCTATGTACGAAGTAAGTGCCTTTGCCGGACAAATTTGATTCTTTTCAGTAAAGAAAGGAATTGTTAGTTTTGGCAGAGGCCGTCCAGGAGCCGAAGTCTTAACACAATCGGTAATAATAATCTCTATACTAGTTGCATTGGTTCTGATGTTGGACAATCTTATTAGAGATAACGTCTGCACACGTTGTGCAGTCGACAACGCGAGCAGAGTTACAAGTTTTTTGGTGATTTTTTCGATTGATAAGACATTATTTGGATACCAACTACCCAAGAAGTTCAGTACTTCATTGGGGTCCCAAGTTGATTGGTATCTAGGTTGACAAGGTTTTGTCCTAAAAACCCCCTTAAGGAATCTAGAGATTCTTTCATCCTCACTAACCTTCTTGCCCAATATCAGAGCCAATGCAGATCTTATAGTATTTAAGGTAGAATAACTTGCTCCTGATTTATAGTGAACCGTGAAGAAACTTAATAAAAAAGGAATATTAACACTATAGCAATCCTCCTTGTTTGTAAACAAATTGCCACCATTTTTTATATGCACAATTATATTGTTTAAGGGAATTCTCTGCTAAGGATGAAATTAATACATCAATCGTTTCAGGTGCCAAAGACTGTCTTAAATAGGCTTGGCGGATAATAGCGCTGACACCAGGGTAAGGCGTTTCCACAGAGGGTGACAGGTTCTGAAAGGAGATAACAGGAGTTGAGGCTCTGGGTCAAAGTAAATAGGCTCACGTATGACCAGTTTCATAAAAATTGGATACCATGGCTGACTAGGCCAATAGGGGACAACTATTATACCCGTAGCTTTTTCGTTCATAATTTTTCTTAATGTTTTTAGAATTAGTGAAAAGGGTGGAAACGCGTAGAAAAAATAAGAACTCCAGTCGATCGTGAATGCATCGATGTCAAACGCCTCAGGGTCCCTCTTCCATGAGATGTAATTTTTACACTTCGCATTTATCTGACTTGCGAACAAATCTATCTCAGGAAGGCCGAATGTAGTGGTGATTCTGTCAAAGGCTGATTGGGACAGGCACCATTCTGTGTCAATGTTCGACCTGCGAGACTCTTCATCCGCCTCTATATTATCTTTAGATCTAATATAAGATGCGTACACGACCAACTGACGTTCCTCACACCAAAGCCAGATCTCTCGTGCAATATTATTAAGTTTAATGTATTGTACGCCTCCATATCTATTTATGTAAGATATCGCAGTCGTATTGTCGATACGTAGCAAAATTTCTCTTTGATTTAAGTCTTTCGCAAAACATTTAAGCCCCTTTAATGCTGCTAACAATTCTAAAAAATTTATATGATTGTCAGCTTCTTGAGCGTTCCAGAAACCACCGGTCTTTTCTCTGTTACAAGATGCGCCCCAACCAGTTAATGATGCATCGGAAAAGATTTCTAGAGCATAATTACCATCACGAATAGAATTATTTGAGGTCATGATGTGGTCGATCCACCAAGAAAAATCGGATTGTAAACTAGGGTGTATTTGCATTATGCTATCGTAATTTTCATGCGAGTTCCTTAACGCCAGGAATTTTTCACGTTCAAGACGTTTAGTATACACCCATCCATAAGCAACTCCTGGGCAGGCTGCACAAAGAGTGCCCAATAACTTTGCAAAATTCCTAATGGATATATATTTTTGAAAGGAAACCTTTTCGACTTGCTCTAGAATTCTCTTGCGTTTGCTATCTGGAAGGCGTAGGCACATATTCTTCGAGTCAATTTCGAACCCTAAATAGGTTTGAACCTGACTCGGAGAAAGGTTACTCTTTTTAAAATTGATCACAAAACCCAGACTTTTTAACAGATTAACGGTTTCTGTGACGCATTGTGAGCATTCCGTATACGAGTTCCCTATACAGATAATGTCACCCAAATAAATAGCTAGAATAAACCCTTTGCTGCGCAGTAACGAGATGACAGGTTTCATGAGTTTTGTGAAGATTAACGGTGCTAGGGATAGCCCAAAAGGTAAACATTGAAACTCATAGACAATATTTTGAAATTTAAATCTTAAAAGTTTTTTACTTTGGTTACTGATGGGAACTAAAAAGTATGCATCTTGGAGATCCACTGTGGCCATATAACAGTCCTTAGTCATAAGTTTGGTTACGGTTCTAATATCCTCCATCTTAAAGTGTTGTGGATGAATAAATTTATTTAAGTTTTTTAAGTTAAGGATGAAACGATATGAGCCGTTAGGCTTTGGGATAAGAAATATTTTAGATAAGTATTGGCCTGGTATATTATTATTGCATTTCATAATTGCACCTATTTTATTCAAAGTTTCTAATTCGATATTTAACTGATTTATTTCCAAATTACTGAATTTGCTATTTTCTGGGATGACATTTTGTGTTACAGGGCCATTAATTGGAATAACATAACCATTGACAAATCCGAGGACTACTGGGTCGTCTGTAAGATCACGCCATTTTTTAAAGAAATAATAAAGTCTACCCGCATGGGGAATTACCTCCATTAAGGTTTCTGGGTCTTGGTGATTTTTGTCGCCGTCTTGGTAGGGCGATCGGCTGCTGTGGGAAAGCGTCGGCTCGGCTGGAAATGCTGGGATCCGTACCGGGTCCAGCGTACACACAAGTACGCTGAGCTTGAACTCGGGGTGGGCCCCTCCAGTTTCCCTGCTGCTGGTATCTTTTGGAAGTAGATGGTGCAGGATCCGGCCGTTTTATTTGTAGTCCCGATCTCTCTGCCGTTTTTGAAGCCTTAATCTTGTCTCCCAGGTTAGTACCAAAGAGATACGTATCTCTTTTAATGTCCGAAATCATATGAAGAAATTTTTTATCCAAGGACAATGTTATCAGCTTTCTTCTCCTTTTTGTATCCTCATAATGAAGGTCTAAGAAAATCTGACTGATATCCGATATTTTCTTTGATAACTCAACCTTATTGAGGTCCTCTCGGATAACACAGGATGCTAAATTAGTTAGCTCAGATATGCCTAGCCCAAGTTGATTTTGAGATTTTCCATTAATTTATCTCGATTCCTAGCCCCATCATTTAATACCGGAACTATTTCCGGATTTAATAAAGGCGCTTTTGCCAAACGAAAATTATCTGGTATTAGGTGTTTCTCTGCCAATTGTTGTTTATGTTCTTTGGTCAAACCGTCGACTAATACTCGCCCCCAACGTTCAGCGATCTCTTCCGGAATTTTTGGACCAAATATTTCCTCCTTTCCTTTCGGGTCCCCAAGCGCCTCTAGTATATCAGCCGGTAGGCCCTGAGCTTCCCCACTGGAGCCTGGTATCGCTGCCGGTACTGGGTTGTCCACCGAAAGCTCTGTACTAGGTCCAGGTACTTGTAAAATGTCCGTGTTATCGGTATTCCCTGAAGGTTGTCCCGACTCATTCCTGGTTGATATTACTGACCTAGGAATACCACTGTTGGCTACGGAGACATCCGAGTCTGATAATGGCAATATAGGAATTTCGCTTTCAGTCACTGCCAAGGGTGGAGAAGGTGAGCGTACCGGATAATAACGTAGGTGATCGTCTTCGTATTCGTACCGATCTGTATATTTTCAGGACAAAGAAAAAAAGATAGTCTGTAGTTCTATATAAATATAGGTACCTATAATTATACCTGATTTAAAAAATAATAAACATTTAAAGTCATTGGACGTAAGCTCGTTACGCCGCTAGACTATCTGTTCATCTAAAGCATAAGTTAGGTAGTCCTATGTATACAGTATAGGTATATTGGATTTTTTAATGAACAATATATTTTAAAGTCATTGGACGTACGCTCGTTACGCCGCTAGACTATCTGTACCTAAATAGGTACGTTCATTACGAACTTAAGATTCGCACAAAAGACACTTAATAAAAGTGATTCCTTACGAAACAATAATACGATGTTTAAAGTCGTTGGGTATACGCTCGTTATACCGCTAGACTATTATAATAAGGTTTAAAGTCGTGCGCATGTCACGACGTTCCCTAGGTAGGTATGTATTCAGCCCAGAAATAATAAGTCGCTATCGAAGAATGTAGGTATATTGACATTGATTTTAGTCGAATTATACGATTGAGCGTTTATTTAATAAGTTACTATGTTTCCCTAAGTCATTCATCATTACACAATTTAAAAAAAATATATATTTACTAACCTTCATCATCCGATGAGTCCGATGAATAGCGGTCAAGACGTCTTTCCAAACGTCTTATTTTCCGCGCAATACTGTGCCGTTTTTTGTCTTTTTTCCTTTTTGGCATGTTGTTGCACTAACACTTCTTAAAAACGTATGGGTTTGACTAGATACACGATAACTAACGAAAAAATATTTTTTGAAGTTACGATGCCTGCACAAAGTAAGCGAATGACGCACGGGTCGCACTCGGGCGCAGGGCTGGCGGGGACTGGGGTGGGGGAGGAAAACTAGTTGTTCGTTTCATTACTTTTATAATACTTATTTAATTTTAATTTATAGCTTTATACAAATGTGCGATGCCAGTTCATTGTAAAGTGAACTACATAGTGAATGATAAATCTCGAGGATGTAACGTCGTAGTATAATCTCAAAATTATATCACTTTCCCATATAAAAGTGATCAGCTGATTGATACAAAAAGTATGAGAAGGCGAATTTTAGTTTTGAGATTAGACCCTATATTCTTTAGGGGAAAAATGTCATTAGGTACATATCATCTACGTATATTGCGTGTTGTCCGCAAAAAATCATTTACCGAAATGAAAAATACTATTTCTAGATTAGAATCACAGAAATTCAAGAAAAATAATCCCAGTTTCGTGTTTTTGGATGTACCTGTTTATAAATGGTATAGATTTATCTTTGTATTTTTCTTAAAAAGCTTGATATTTATAAAACTAAACACAAATACAGTAAACTCAACAGGAGCATGCACTTTATTTCCAAATCCACGAAATCCATCCATCAGCGCAGCATATCGGTCCGAAAATGTACAAACGCGGCGTCATGTGGAGTAGTCCTTGTTAGACTTATATCTCTCTCTTAGTTGACCTGATGCTGTATATTTTGGTCTTCTGAATCAACGCAAACTTATCTATTGGTTTAAGGTTTAAAATCTTTATTCTCATTAAGAATTACATACATTCGCTTACTATGGAAACATTACTAATTACATAGTTACTAATTAGGAAAACGAAGAAGTCGAGGGTGAAAAAATAAAATATGACTTAAACTCCGAGTCAGCGTTAGGCACAGATGAATAGCGAAACATAATTCCATCGGACACTCACACCACGTCGCATTGGGCACATCAAGGGTTCCGTAAACATATTCCATTAAATATTAACTGTATTCCGCATGGGTGAATAATGAAGCCGAACGCTTGCGATTAAAATTAAAACTTAATTAATCACCCCGTTTTACTGGGTTAAGCCTTGTAGCACACGGGAGATGATAATGGAAGCTTGTGACTTTTGTTTAAGCTGGGACTAATTTGTTGATTTATACACCTTATAGATCTACAACCGGAATAAATGGCAGTTTCTTTAGGTGCAAATACTTATAAATATAAATGACCGTGGGAGAGCCACGCTTCGGCACGACTTGACCGGAGTGACACCACCGGCCTGACAGAAAACCGGCGTGTAGTAGCACTGTGCTGTGTTTGGCTCTGTGAGAGCCACGCTTCGGCATGAATGAGTCGACTCTACCGGAGAGATACCACGGCCTCACAGAAAACCAGCGTGAAGCACTGTGCTGGGATTCGCAGCGTGAGTGAGGGTAGCGGATGCCCGATTTGGGGGTAAGGGGGCTTAAAGGTTTGCGGCCCATTTGTGACTCCACTAGCGTTGCGGGTGTCTATGGGCGGCGGCAATCGCTTACCATCAGGTGATTCATCTGCCACCAATCACATATAATAAAAAACGGTTTTCACAAAGTTTTTCCTAATTTTTTTTTCATTTTTCACTTACAATTTCCCCAATCTCAAGAATTGACATCACAGTTAGTATGATACAACGTGCTCCAAGGCTCCTTGTGCCAACCCGTCGACTCGGACATTTTGTTACTGCCCGGTACTAATTGCAGCTTTGTTAGTCTGACCTGAGCTGAATTCTAAATAAATGCGTTCCGTTTCATGTTTTATTACATCACAGTCATGTGCCCAGAAGTGTCCCTCAAGTAGGAGCTGTAATTATTACGTGAAATGAATCTGGCATAAGGTCCTTTGGGACTTAAGTATGAAGGGATTGTTGTCATCAAATCAGTACAATACCACAAGCTATTTTAGTCCTACTTTACTTAGTTATACTGATTTGTTTATTTAAGGAGAATCTATTAAAGGTGAAGGAAATTGATTTAAGGGGACGGGTAGGGCACACTATCGACGCCAATTGATTTTAATTTTTAGCTACTAAACTGGATCTATTTTTAACAATTTCGGGGTTACTATCTCCAAAGATAATCAATATAAATAATTATATATTGTATCGTGACTATCATAAATACATAAATCGTCAGCCCATTTAAGTCCCCACTGCTGTGGCACGGGCCTCCCTCAATCACATGAGGAGTAATTGCCATACTCACCACGCTTGGCAGACGGGTTAGCGAGGGTTTTGATATAAATGCAGAGTTTTCCTTCTCTGGGTGCTGATGATCATGCCAGCAGCTTTACCTTAGTCGCCTTTGACGACACCTCGGTAAGAGTAAGGGTGGCCTATTCTACTCTGCCGGGGACCACACGGCCAAATATATAAAGAATAGCAATAATTTTTATTCAGTTAAGGTCACAAAGCACTTTTGAATGTCAAATTGTAAACTGGCGTACTAAAAGTTTAAAAACTAAAACCCGACTACCAAAAAAACTCGCTCTAAACATACGTTATTTCGTACTTTTACCACCGGCACTACCACGGACCACGGCAATACGGCAAAATAATTTCAACAGAGATAATTTTCTTGTTTCGTACTTTTTAGAGCTTTTTTTGGTAGTCGGGTTTTAGTTTTTAAAGTTTATTTTTATTTCCGTGTGGTCCCCGGCAGAGTAGAATAGGCCACCCTCACTCTTACCGAGGTATCGTAAAAGGCGACTAAGATAAAGCTGCTGGCATGATCATCAGCACCCAGAGAAGGAAAACTCTGAATTTATATCAAAACCCTCGCCAACCCGTCTGCCAAGCGTGGTGAGTATGGCAATTACCCCTCATGTGATTGAGCCCGTGCCCCAGCAGTGGGGACTTAAATGGGCTGATGATGATGATGATGATGATGATTTTTATTTAACATATTTTTAGTTTTGTATATAAAATTACATATTTGAAATGTGCTAAAAAAGCTCTTTCATTTGATACCCCACACGGTATCAAATGAAAGAGCAGTGACGACCCGTTTGGAACAGTGGTAGTGAACGCTGCCTTTGGTCCAAGGGTTGCGGGTTCGATCCCCGCACAGTGCAAACATTTGTGTGTATGAACATGTCTGTTTGTATTGGTTTGGGTGTTTGTATGTGTTATAAGTATGTATTTACAAAAAAAAAAGTATTATATGTATATATTTGTAATTCCGCTGTTGATTCTGATATCCGTAACACAGGTGCTTGAGCTACCTATCTCGGAGTCAGATCAATGTATGTGATGTTGTGAAATATTTATTTATTTATTTATCAAGCAGAGAGCGCTGAATCAATTTAAAGTGACGTCATGTAGCTTATTACCAGAATATAATCAAGACGCCTCTAACGACCCCTCATTTGTTCAAATTCTGCAACTAGTTTAGAAGTTATGAGGGAACAGATGAACAACCATACATACAAACATTCAGGTCAAAATCACTACCCTCCTTTTTGCTTCGCTGTAGTAAACCCGACGGTAAAAAAACGGTAATCGAGAGGATCGGCGAGGCGTCCTCCGTGCAGATCTCACTTTGTGAAGGACGTTGCAGACTGTTGAATCTGTTATTACTTACTGCCGCATCAGCTTACTAAAATCTGTCAAACGTGAATAAATGATATTTACATATGAAATTGCATGTGAAAGTTTTGTATGGTGATTTTCTTCTTTTTTAATTTGTAAAGTAACTATTAATGCTACTACTCCATAACTAACTGTGCTTTAAGGCGACGGGTGGGCACACTAGTGACGTTAATTGATTTAATTGTTAGTGACCAAAACAAATATATTTGAAATAACTACGGGACTTCAGTCTCTCGAAATTAATAACCATGCCCACATGTTGAGTCTGTTTTTGTACTAAAAAAATGATTTACGCCAAAAGATGCCGCTTTTGGCGGTAATTCAAACTTTTGAGTGCAAAACCAGATCAAATAGCTAACTATAACTATTAAATAAATAGCATAGGTGTTTACCGAGAGACTGAAACCCCCAAGTTGTTAAAGATAGATCTGGTTTAGTAGCTAATCATCATCAGCCCATTTAAGTCCCCACTGCTGGGACACGGGCCTACCTCAATCACATGAGGGGTAATTGCCATACTCACCACGCTTGGCAAACGGGTTGGCGAGGGTTTTGATGTAAAAGCAGAGTTTTCCTTCCCTGGGTGCTGATGATAATGCCAGCAGCTTTACCTTAGTCGCCTTTTACGACACCTCGGTATGAGTGAGGATGGCCTATTCTACTCTGCCGGGGTCACACGGCGTAGTAGCTAATAATTAAAATCAATTGGCGTCGCTAGCCTTAATGTTAAAGGACAACTGTTAGGAACAAGTAGGATAGTTTTTCAAAAAAAAGTATTTTTAATTAAAAAGTTACTATTGATAAAAACATCAATTCTGCCAAGTAATTTTCAAGATTTTTTTCTTGCATCACAAATATGGTAAGTAATATCTGATCCATATTTAATGAAAACCTTAAAAAATAGTCTTAAATCATAAGAACATTATAGTATGGTGACTTTTTGCTTATTAAAGGAGCTATAATACATCTTATAGTGACTAGAAAAAAAACGGCAATTTCATAGGTAAAAACCTTTTATTACACCAAACGTGTATAATATTTGTTTTCCTGCAAAAACATATGAATCACTCAAACGGATGAAATTCAAATCAAATCAAATGTAAGTAAGTGATGACTGTGCGTTTCTCACGGAACTTTCTTCCACCTACCTGTGGTTTGTGGAACGGATTGGCTGCCGCAGTGAGTACTTATTTCCTGATGGCTACGACTTAAAGTAAGTAATAATTTCAGCTAATATTCATCAACTGCTGGACATAATCCTCCTCCAATGATCTACACACAGATTGTTCCTGTGCCGCCCGCATCCAAGAAATTCCTGCGACCTTCATATCATCAGTCCAACTTGCGGGGGTCTGCCACGGCTTCGACCTTATATACTCGGCCTCCACTCGAGGACCTTTCTGCCACATCGGCTATCTGATCTCCTCGCAATGTGCCCTGTCTATTACCACTTTAGCAGCATTGACTTTGAACCTTCTTAAGCGGCTCATTGTAAGCGGCTAAAGTAAGTAAGTAAACATTTATTGACCACATACAGGTATAAAATTATCGATCAACTTAGGAACCTTCAAGAAAAGATGGTACACCTACATTTACTGACAAAGGGGTACAATTACCTATTAACAAGAGGACAATCAAAATAAGATGGTACACCTAAAAGGCATCTCTGATCTTGCAGAGTCGCCGATGTTCAAGGGCGGCAATGATTAATTACAATCAGGTGACTCGCTTGCTCGTCTGTGGCGTCGAGCAGACAAAAATATGAAAATATTGTGTTGCTAATTTAGTAAGTCAGTTTAACATTATCATTTATTTATTTACATTAGTATTTATTTATTTATGGTTATTCATTAACACGGTCGTCACTCATAACAGGACCAGAATACCAACGCTGCTGCGGCATTTCTGTCGGTGTCGTGGCAGCACCATGCAGAGGCCAGGACCTGATTGACCTCACACTTCGTACACGCCTATTTATTTAGAATATTTTCATTATATAACTGTGTATTTACCTACCTATCGTCTGTTCTCGAACCCACCTTTGTTTGTAGTTCTAATGTGTCAATGTTACCTATGTTTTCTAATAAGTGTTCATTGTTAAATAATTTATTGTGATGGTCAATACAATGTTTCTTTCTTTCTAAATTGTTTGAATTTGTGTGAGTGTGAACAAGTGATGAACTTTAATTATATATTACTTTTAAGAAGCTCTAAGCATCCATGCCATTTTGTGATACAAACATTATTATTATTATTTTGTCAAATATATATAAATATAAAAAATTTAGACTACTTCTCTAGATTACCTGTCAGATAGATATACACCGTTATTTTTTATCCTTTACATCCCGTAAATGTCCTAATATGTATCGTGAATGAAGTCCATTTAACATATTAGTTGAACAAATCAAACAAAATATAATCAGCTCTCCCATACAAAATAGAATATCCACCCGGCAATAATGTATGAAAGAGCAGATTTTTTTTTCGCTTATTTTGCAGATCTAATATACTAAATGGAATTTATTCGCGATAGCTTTTTTGAGATTTTTGGGATGTTAACGATAAAAAAATAACGGTGTAGATACTTTATTGCAAAAAATATACACCTTAAAAAACTAGGCATTACAGACATTTCTATTCCACAAAACCATTTCATTGAATTCATCAGTTTTATCCAGACACTTCACTAATACCACGGCCTAACAGAAAACCGACGTGAAATAACATTGTGCTGTGCTGCGTGAGTGAGGGTACCGGATGCCCAATCCGGGAGAAATGGGGTTTAAAGGTTAGCAGCGCACTTGTGACACCACTCCACTGGTATTGCGGGTGTCGATGGGCGGCGACAATCGCTTATTATTAGGCGATCCGTCTGCTAGTCTGTCAAATATCACAAAAAACATTCAAGGTACCTATAGAGTTTGTTATGATTCTCGAAATATTGTAAATTATATTTTACCGTGGGAGAGCCTCGTTTGGGCATGAATGGGCCGGCTCGACTGGAGTGACCACGACCTCACAGAAAACCAACGTGAAGCAGCACTATGCGGTGTTTCGCTGCGTGAGTGGGGGTGTCGGAAGCCTAATCCTGGGCAAAGGGGGGTTTAAAGATTGGCAGCGCACTTGTGACTCCAATGATGTATCGGGTGTCCATGGGCGGCGGCAATCGCTTAGCATCAGATGATCCGTCTGCTCGTCTGTCACCTATTACATAAAAAATTCAGGGTATAGAGTTTGTTCCTATTCTCAAAATATTTTTAACAATGTTACCAAAATTTCACAACATTATTAGAATGTTACGCGAAACTTTACAGTCGCATTACATACACAGTTCCGCATTCGATACCGAAGTTGTCTTGGCTCGACATATTTCACGATAATTATCGGTGAAGTTCGCGGCACGAATATTACTTGGGGCAAATGCCGGAGTTCAAATTCCTTGCCTCTGCCATTAGTGATATTAGTAAAATATAGAAGAGCTCGATATTGATATTTAAGTGAGATAATGATATATGAGTTAGAAGAATGAAAATTGTCGAGTGATTAATGAGTGTATATTCTATTTGCTAAGGCGGTGGCGAAAACATTGATAAGAAACCTGCACGTTTCGGTTACTAATGAAACAAAACAAGATTTATTTGGTCCGGTTCCCGTGTTAAAGGGTTGCGAAGGTCAGACGGCAATCGCTTCATTGTACCTAATTACCTGACTCCCCGAATCAAGAATCATGGTCCAAGCGTACCCAGATGCGTCCAGAGCGACAGCTTAGGACGCATCTGGGAATTATACTCTAGGATGAGGATTAATGAGTCACCTTCTGAGTTGTCAGCGTCAATAGGCATAATTATTTTTATAGTGGAACAGTATAATGACTCATTTTTTTGATAATTATGTGATAGATGATCTAACTGGTTCCCTCATGGTAAGTGTACAGGCGGGGTGCGATGTTGTAAGGCACTGTGTCTATGCAAACAGAATTATAAGAAAGGAAGGAACCTAACTCTCTAGTGAGCCTAGAGCCCCCTCTGTTCTAAGACACTAAGTTCGCTAGAGCCCTAGCTCACACGCCTAACCATGGATAAATACATATATAGATAATTGAAGAGAGCTTGCTCCCGGGTCGCCCAAGTTAGCAAGCGTGAAGAGTCGGACGGTATGTAGGAGGGTAACCGCTGCCGTCGAGCAGGCTCACTCGACTGTCATGTGACGGGTAAATTGTATCTTGGCCGCAGCGGGAGAAATGATACCCAACTACAGACGGTTTTTTTTACATAATAGCGGACAAACGCGCAGACGGCACACCGTGTGGATGATCACCGCCGCCCATGGACATGGATGGTGAAATGTTGGCAGATGCAACACCTGAGGAATCACATATGCGTTTGCCGGCTCTTAAGAAGGAGTAACCCTTTTCTTTGAAGGTCACCAGGTCGTATCTGTTCGGAACACCACGGATGACACTGGTTCCACAGTTTTACTGTGGGTGATAGGAAATGACGTGAGAACGCACTATAGTCGATATAAATCCATCAGGTGATGTGTTATAAATAAATAGTTGAAATCTGTTTTCTGTTATAAAATAAATAGTTTATACATTAGTACGTAAATAGATTGGGAACTTTAACTCGAACAAGTCGAGTTAAAGATCCCAATCTATTAAAAGATCGTAAAGATTGGAGTCTCTGATCCCTAACCGTTCGCATAGCTTGGAACCGCGGTTAGTCTCCGATTCCCTAACCGTTCGCACAACTTGAAGCTGCAGTTAGAGCCTCCTAAAAGTAATTCGATTCACAATAGATCTTATCACAGGTTCGGCAGCGCGGTTCGGCAGCGCCGCACTCGTCGCCTCGGATACAATGTTAGCATATTCTTACGTTGCGTGGTAAACATTCATCCAGCGAAAATTTAACAAAAAATAAAACGTTATGCAAACTCACCTGTGTATCGCGGCAAATGTTCCAAATACACTCACAAAAAATAATTACCATTTATTACTCCACTCAAGATACTAACACACGCAAAATAACATCGTTTTAAGGGAACTAGATGGTCTTGGCAAGAATTTTAGATTACATACATACATTGTGATATTATTTACCAAACAGTTTTGGTCTCTTTTTTACACAATTTGTACATAAAATATGATGATATTATGGTCTGACATGGTGCAAATTTAATGCTCCCGTTTACAGCCACACCAGATCGGGTGCTTTAATTCGGGCTGTATCCCTACACGAGGGCACTCACTTAAGCATCAAACTGTGGCACTACATCAATATAGTAGATACGAATAAATATGATGATATTATGGTCTGACATGGTGCAAATTTAATGCTCTCGTTTACAGCCACACCAGATCGGGTGCTATAATTCGGGCTGTATCCCTACACGAGGGCATTCACTTAAGCATCAAACTGTGGCACTACATCAATATAGTAGATACGAATAAATATGATGATATTATTGTCTGACATGGTGCAAATTTAATGCTCTCGTTTACAGCCACACCAGATCGGGTGCTATAATTTGGGCTGTATCCCTACACGAGGGCACTCACTTAAGCATCAAACTGTGGCACTACATCAATAAAGTAGATACGAATAAATATGATGATATTATGGTCTGACATGGTGCAAATTTAATGCTCTCGTTTACAGCCACACCAGATCGGGTGCTTTAATTCAGGCTGTATCCCTACACGAGGGCACTCACTTAAGCATCAAACTGTGGCACTACATCAATATAGTAGATACGAATAAATATGATGATATTATGGTCTGACATGGTGCAAATTGAATGCTCTCGTTTACAGCCACACCAGATCGGGTGCTATAATTCGGGCTGTATCCCTACACGAGGGCACTCACTTAAGCATCAAACTGTGGCACTACATCAATATTGTAGACAGGAATAAATATGATGATATTATGGTTTGACATGGTGCAAATTTAATGCTCTCGTTTACAGCCACACCAGATCGGGTGCTTTAATTCGGGCTGTATCCCTACACGAGGGCACTCACTTAAGCATCAAACTGTGGCACTACATCAATATAGTAGATACGAATAAATATGATGATATTATGGTCTGACATGGTGCAAATTTAATGCTCTCGTTTACAGCCACACCAGATAGGGTGCTTTAATTCAGGCTGTATCCCTACACGAGGGCACTCACTTAAGCATCAAACTGTAGCACTACATCAATATAGTAGATACGAATAAATATGATGATATTATGGTCTGACATGGTGCAAATTTAATGCTCTCGTTTACAGCCACACCAGATCGGGTGCTATAATTCGGGCTGTATCCCTACACGAGGGCACTCACTTAAGCATCAAACTGTGGCACTACATCAATATAGTAGATACGAATAAATATGATGATATTATGGTCTGACATGGTGCAAATTTAATGCTCTCGTTTACAGCCACACCAGATCGGGTGCTATAATTCAGGCTGTATCCCTACACGAGGGCACTCACTTAAGCATCAAACTGTGGCACTACATCAATATAGTGGATACGAATAAATATGATGATATTATGGTCTGACATGGTGCAAATTTAATGCTCTCGTTTACAGCCACACCAGATCGGGTGCTTAATTCAGGCTGTATCCCTACACGAGGGCACTCACTTAAGCATCAAACTGTGGCACTACATCAATATAGTAGATACGAATAAATATGATGATATTATGGTCTGACATGGTGCAAATTTAATGCTCTCGTTTACAGCCACACCAGATCGGGTGCTATAATTCAGGCTGTATCCCTACACGAGGGCACTCACTTAAGCATCAAACTGTGGCACTACATCAATATAGTAGATACGAATAAATATGATGATATTATGGTCTGACATGGTGCAAATTTAATGCTCTCGTTTACAGCCACACCAGATCGGGTGCTTTAATTCGGGCTGTATCCCTACACGAGGGCACTCACTTAAGCATCAAACTGTGGCACTACATCAATATAGTGGATACGAATAAATATGATGATATTATGGTCTGACATGGTGCAAATTTAATGCTCTCGTTTACAGCCACACCAGATCGGGTGCTTTAATTCAGGGCTGTATCCCTACACGAGGGCACTCACTTAAGCATCAAACTGTGGCACTACATCAATATAGTAGATACGAATAAATATGATGATATTATGGTCTGACATGGTGCAAATTTAATGCTCTCGTTTACAGCCACACCAGATCGGGTGCTATAATTCGGGCTGTATCCCTACACGAGGGCACTCACTTAAGCATCAAACTGTGGCACTACATCAATATAGTAGATACGAATAAATATGATGATATTATGGTCTGACATGGTGCAAATTTAATGCTCTCGTTTACAGCCACACCAGATCGGGTGCTTTAATTCGGGCTGTATCCCTACACGAGGGCATCACTTAAGCATCAAACTGTGGCACTACATCAATATAGTGGATACGAATAAATATGATGATATTATGGTCTGACATGGTGCAAATTTAATGCTCTCGTTTACAGCCACACCAGATCGGGTGCTTTAATTCAGGCTGTATCCCTACACGAGGGCACTCACTTAAGCATCAAACTGTGGCACTACATCAATATAGTAGATACGAATAAATATGATGATATTATGGTCTGACATGGTGCAAATTTAATGCTCTCGTTTACAGCCACACCAGATCGGGTGCTATAATTCGGGCTGTATCCCTACACGAGGGCACTCACTTAAGCATCAAACTGTGGCACTACATCAATATAGTAGATACGAATAAATATGATGATATTATGGTCTGACATGGTGCAAATTTAATGCTCTCGTTTACAGCCACACCAGATCGGGTGCTTAATTCGGGCTGTATCCCTACACGAGGGCACTCACTTAAGCATCAAACTGTGGCACTACATCATGAACCATGTTTTCTAAAATAAACATAATACAATAGAATAGTGCATGTGTACAATAGAATAGAAACTGATTGATAAATAAAGTAAAAACTGTTAGAATTACCTTCTTTTTTATAAGTTTTAGATATACACTTAAAACGAACCATCATTTTGAGTAGTTATCTAAGACCTTGAATGTAGAATTAATTTAATGAATGCACGACCACTGCACTGCTAGAATTATTCTCACAAATGAATAAAAGCCGATAGTCAGCATAATGTTCCCGGCGCGTGTAAGTCGAAAGATAAGGTGACTGCATACTGTACGGAATTGAGTTCGTGTTATAAAATACAAGTTGAGCGCAAGTACAAGGTTATATTTTTAGTATTTACAAACGAATAATTAATACGATATGTGTTTCTTACACGTAAACTATTATTGTTTTATAAAATAGTTTAGTTCTTTTATGTATGAAAGACAAATCAACCTCAAATTACAAATTATTTTCCTCTTTTTGAGTGTTATAATAGAGAAGTGGGGGATAATAAAAATATTTTGAATCAATAGAAGTAGGTAATGACTTTCAAATTATACATCAACTCATAGTAACCTTGCCACTTGTTATAAGTGCATTAAAAATGTTGCATTACCTGCTAAAATATCAACTACAAATTTGTATAAAATAGTAACAAGAAAGCTCGTAAACATTTTGACATATTAACCAGCTTGGTTGTGATATAAAAATATGCATATAAAATATTGGTTAACTAACACAGTGAAAACTGTCCTTTAGTAACGTACGGTAACACACAGAAATTATTTTGCTTACCAATTACTTCCAGGCTCACTCGCACATTCAAACATTACCTGCTAACGCAGCGAGAATGGGTATTATCATTTTGTCACCGTACACTGTAAGCCAAAGAATTTGAACAAATTACATGGTAACTATTATTGTATGACTAACTGAAAAAGAAGTTACTGGGCAGTTGATTTTGATACAAATAAATAAAAAATATAATAATTCAAACATCCTCTAAACATTTAGTACTCTCAGTTGTACAAGGAAACAGAAATCTTACAAAACACAGTGAAATGTACTATAAGCTACCTCTTCTAATTAATATTTAGGTGAAAGACATTTGCCAAATGAGGTACCTATATGGTTGATGTACTTATCAACTACAATTTTTAATTACCAAAAAAAAAAAAAAAAAAGCTTTCTACAATAAAACAAATAACCTTTTAAACCGTTTTCTTTGCTTTGAAGTGTACATGACGTATTCTTCATTGCGGATGGCTTCTATGTACACTATCCTAAATAGTAAATATCTGATTGTCACAATATGTTACCATCAGGCGAACCGTAAGCTTGTTTGCCACTATAAAAAAATATATGGTTTAGTAACTTTCAGACAAATACACATACACACATTATTAAATTATCATTTCAAGGAACTATAATTGTTATAAAATTTTTAGAATTCGATTCATTTTGTGTGGGATAAGTAAATAAAATAAATAAATAGATGCATAACCGACATGGCGTTTATATTTAAAATTTAAACTTCATTGGGTAGAGAATGTCTAGATGGCGGTGATTTTAATTTATTTTATGAATAACTCTAACAATTCAAGAATACGTTGTAACTTTCATTATAGTTACGTGTATTTGTTGATTTGTGTTAATTAGATGAACCATCATGTAAATAAATAAAATATTTTAAAGCAGGCAAAACCACGCGCGGTGCGTAGTGTTCCCACATTATTTACCGCGGCAGTACCTAAATATTAAATCGCTGACGAGCGATTACCTAAAGCTAGAACTTTCGGTAAGTAATTCGAGATAATTGTTTGTTTCAATATTGCTGGTTGGCAATATTTGAATGTGTGCAAGTGACTTACAGTGTTACAGTTTTAATGTGTGATTGAAAATGTTTGTATATATAATGAGCGTCAATTATATAGATCACCATTATTTTCTGTGATCAATATCTGATCATCCACGCTTCGTGATATTTATTCTCCGAGGAACACAGCAAGCTGAGATAATGTTCGTGAGTTTATTTTTTATTATCTTTTATTTCAACTATTTGGTTTGGGCGGCTGCGTCAATGTTTATTTGTTTTGACAGGCATTTACTCCAGATAAATGTCGCGGTCTTCGCACATCGGACTAATCTTCTAGTAAGTACATGTTGTTATAAGAATGTTTTTTGTTTGCAGGTCTGCTTCAACTTCTGAATCCCGGAAGAGAGTTCTCGCTGAGGACCTTTACGTGTCCGAGTCGGAGTATAGCTCGGGTGTAGAAGATCCATGGTAAATATTTTGTCAAATTCTTAAAACTAAACACTGGTTAATTGAGGTATTATCAAATAATTACCTTAGTTTAGTTACTAACATATTGTTGTTTTTGTTACAGCCCGCCGATAAAGCAACGCAAAGCCAGTAAAAAGGCCAACGAGGAGAAGTCGAAGCCAATTAGAAAGTCGAAGTACGTATGTTTCCTCCTCACAATATTTTAAACATGTTACTTAGAAGATTTGTTAAGTAATCAATCTTATAGTGTATAGCTGAAATGCATTTTGAGAGTTGGATCTCACTGCACCGATTATTTGTACTATTGTAATCTGTAAGGTGTAGATAAACGCTATACTTCTTGCCTGTCTTTTATCATAGTGTGTGATGGTATAACTAGTCTATCATTGTGCGGTTTCTCCTTGTTTATTCAAGATTTTTATGCTAGAGGCGGGCAAACGAGCAAGCGGATCACCTGATGGATGGTAATCACCGCCGCACATAAAAATCTGCGAGATCGGAGAGGTCGCTGATGCGTTGCCGGCCTTTCAGAAAGATTTTAATTAAAATCTTAATGTCTATCATTAATTTACAGGAGCAGCAAGTCGAAGGCGAACAAAAACGCCAACGTCTTCGAGAGTTGTTCGGAGACGCAGCGAACCTACACCGCCGCCGCCACAATCAAAGTTGTGGTCGTCATTATCTCGGCGTGTAGCGGGCGGCATCAGTCGACGGTCGATACTGCAGACGGGCGGTGAATTTTTGTAGACCTCCGAGTATTCGACACGTCGACTATTATAGATCTGGACTCGCGGGACCGCTCCGACAAGTGGAGCGGTTGTTGCGGATTCGCCTCACCCCGGAGGATCCGCTGTGGTCCACAATAAAAACTATATTTAAAGACAGCAGTCGGCTGTTCCAGGGTGAGGCGACATTTTACCCCGATAATAAGAAATAGTTTTATTAAACTATTTCTTATTATCGATTGATATTTTTAAGTTAACATTTTTTTTTTTCTGTTTAGCAAGTAGGTCACATATCAGGTAGGTAGTTATGTAACTTAGTAACAAGCACAATGGCTACATTGAGAACAATTTTTTGTTCAGTATGTCAAGCATCTATAATTAAAAAAGAATTTCCGGGACACTTGCGAAGCCTTGCCCACAAAATAATACATTAATTAATTATGATGATGGAATTGAGACTGTTAATTCAGCTTTTAGAGGTCGTATAGTATCATATCGAATAACCCCCGACTGTGAATTCACTTCCAGCGGTGAGAAGTTGGCGATTACTTCACCTACTCACTTCATGCATTGTATTTCGTCTAGTTACGGAAAGTGCTTGATTTGGCTATCGCGTCTCATATTAATATAAAGGTGAACTTTGAATTATTTGTTAAAGTTATTTTACCTAAAGACGATACGATGGAAATAAAATCATTTGCTACGGAAAATATTCCCATATTTTCGAACTATTCTTTTGACAACTTATTAGATAATATTTCAGGATTATTATGTAAAAAGATAGATGGATTTCAAGAAAGGGAGCG
>CM032476.1:25502661-25532865 GCA_019059595.1 Marasmia exigua | reverse complement strand
CATACAGGTCGTTTAACCTTAGTCCGCCTTTTAACGACACCTCGGTAAGAGTGATGGTGAGGACACTATTCCTAGCTCTGCCGGGACCACACGGCGAAATGAAACAGTAATTTCTTTTTATTTTAATTTTGCTTGGAAGCCATGCAGCCTTGAATAACTAAGACGTTTTTTATTAATAACTGCCGATTAGATTTTCCAGATTTATAATTCAAATTTTTATTTTAAGAAAAGGTGTTCCGGTATGAAATTCTTTAAAGTGCTCATTGAACCGTTATCATAATACTTTTCCTTTTGTATAATTAGTGAATCATACTAGAATAAACTCAATGCAAGGCTTTTTTTATCTTGATCCCTCTTGATAAAATATTTTGAATAATTTTTCAATATGTTAGGTTTTAAATTTATTAATATAACCTGATAGTAAATCGATTATCGATTTTTGACAAATCGATTACGCTCACTGCAAGCACTAGTGAGCAGCCATCTTTTACCCCACTACGGCGAATCGAGTCATTCTGGATCGGCGTCGAACGGCGACGGGACGTCAATGTAAGTAAGTGGTGGAAATATTTCATTGGGTGCTAGAACTAGAGCCCTAAGGGCGTTCAGTGGTAGATCTCATAGCTTTGTAATGTGTCAGTGTGGATTAATGTGTAAGGATGTTGGCAGGTGTGTGGTAGTTTTTCAATAATATTGTATGGACGAAATAAAGGAGTGATTGAATTGTAGTAAGAGTTTACTTCAAATATTTTAAAAATCATCGTTACAAGCACAAGTTATTGATTAATTTTCGGTTTTTGCAGAAAAAAACTAAAAAAAATCCTTGGAAATAAAACCCTAACAAAAACGCACTGTTCAGTCCGTTCACGACGATTGCAAAATACTTTTTAAGCAATACTAACCACTATTTTGGTACGAACAATATTTTTGACAATACCGACTTTTTGTCAATACTAGTTTGCCCATAATTCGCAGCATTGGCCCCTTGCCCTAAATTAACTTAAGCGCGAACCTTTTTAAAACTCCCATTGACCTTGTCCATGTTTTTTCCCGCCCTTTCAAAGAAAACTAAAATCGCCACCCCACCGAGGAAGTGGTTCGGAGATGTACGAAAAATTTTTGCTCGAGCCCTTTGAGCCTTAAAAACGCTTCGTTTTATTTGTCCCGTCCCACTCGAAGGTGGCCCCAACGGTTACTAATACGACCGTACCTGAATGGCAATATTTCTATAATATTTTTTTAAGATAGTGGGCGACAAACAGCTTTTGCACTCCGATTTTGGATTCCCGCAAATAGTGGCCGCTTTGGCCGTGAGTCAATTTTTCGTGTAAGCGTTAAAATACCAGTATACAATGACGCTATTTATTAAGATTAGAGTATATTACACACACCACACGCATACACACACACACAGCATTATACACATTATAGTATGTGATATTTTTTTTTTATAAATTTTTTTCTCACAACTCTCATACGTTCACCTGATTCCATACTAAGTCGCTTAAGCCTTGTGTTACAGATATCAGACAAAGAGGAACACAAATATACTTAAATACATATATTACACCCAAACACTGAACAACACAGTGTTCACATCGCAGCGAATGTTTGTCCAGGGTAGGGGATCGAACCCACCGCCTTTGGAGTAAAGGCAGGTCCTACCCAATTACGCCAGCCGGTCATCTATTGGCAACTTAGTCTGGGTGCAGTGGAAGAACTTGGCAGTTTGACAAAACAAAAAAGAGACAAAGACACAAAAAAAAGTGTGTTTTTGGGCTAATGTGGGCTATGAATTAAGCAATGATCGAGTAGTACAGCTATTCTTGGTACTTGCGATTTTTTCAAATAATTAGACATGCTGTAATCCCGGGAATCCCGGGACTCCAGGGTACTTCATACTATTACATTTACGTACTTATTCACAACGCTTTGGGGGGGGGGGGTAATACCATGTAGTAATGTTTACCAGTAACCATTACCAAGTTCTATCTATTTGTTCTTTCGAAATTTCAAAGGGACAAACTGTAAGTAAACTCAGATTTTTACTTATTTGGAGTAACGGACAGATGTCCCATGTGTCATCCCCCATCATTATCACTCTTTTTGACGAGTCGAAGTGTCAAAATGTATGAAACTTGGACAAGTTGCATCTGTCCGTTACTCCACATAATTAAAAATCAGAGTATATATTGTGGTATTGAACGGTTTTATGATAAGCCGTTTCACATGATTTAAATGCGTTGAAATATATAAACTCTATAGTAAAATAAATATTTTAAATCACGGGATCATAGTCAGAATCCCGGCGCGATGTTCAAATTAAATCATGTTTGCGGTCCATGAACCAACAACTCCGATCATTGGTCATCACACCCATCATCAGCCTATCGCAGTCCACTGCTGGACGTAGGCCTCTCCAAACGTTCGCCACCGGATCTATCCATGGCTTCTCATTCTCGCAATCCAGCTCTTGCCAGCCTCCTGCGCAGATCGTCCCCTCACCTAAGCCAGAGGGCGCACTACATTACTTTGCCAAGACGAGCGTCTCCCACTCTAGAAACTCGTGTACCCCATCGGTTGTCGGTTGCTGCGGCTAATATGGAGCCCACTGCCAGGTGAGCAGTCGATGACTTTGGTTCTCTCTGCCGGATCACCTCATTTCGGATTCGATCTCGGAGAGAGACGCCGATCATTGCTCGTTCCATAGCCCGCTGACGCCTTTAACTTGTGGACCAGCCGTTTACCGTAAGTGGTCCACGTTTCGTCGGCTCCGTATGTCATTACGGGTAGGACCACTGATTGAAGACTTTCGTCTTTAAGGCACTAGGTACGCGATACGAAGACACGACGTAGTTTTCCAAACTCTGCCTAACCCTAACTGGATTCTCCTATTCACCTCATCCTAGAAGTTGTTTCTTTCGACCCCAATTGCAAAGTCTGGCCCGAGGGTATACGATTTTTGAACAGCTTCGAGTACGGCACCTGAATGTTTGTGACCTTGTTTTTGGTCCAAGTTCATCCGTAGCCGATGCATTTAGAATAGTCAGCCAGGTCAGTCAGCATCTGTATCATCGGTAATAAGAGCAAACTTGGATCTTCATATACTTGCATGTTATTTTTGAGAAAAATTATCTCGCTCATCCCCGAGCTCACTGTACGTTGCGCGTTTCTCGAACTCGTCAATTTGCGTGTAAAGTGCCTCAGTGAGTGGTGCTCTCGGTTGCCTAGCAACGCGACTGTTTACGGGCCAGGCCATAACTCCACGTTTTTATTGCTCACTGGACTCTAGATGAGACTCAGAGAAACAGAGAGTTGTTGATATAATGAGGGCTATCGCGAGTGAATTATCCGCTAGATAATGCCATCATGCCTGTGAACCGAGGTCCAACTTCACATCTTTTTTTTAATATGGCTCTACCTGAAGATAATTTGCCAATGTCAGGTAACTTATTGAGAATACAAGACAGTAAAAGTCAAGTCACGCAATAAAACGACGGTGTTTTACGTTTTATCGACCTATGGATTCAGCGGATATTACTTTAAAAGCAATCGCGGCTTTTAAGACTCTATTAGGTCCAAGCAAGTTGTCACGAGACAACTCGCTCGACACACAATAGCGGTGCTAAAAACGATACAATCTAACGATTCTTATTAAGTATTAGGATCACTTTGCGGCACTTCACTGCACAAATAAACACCAAATTTGCACACTAAACGTGTTACTTGTAGCCACAGATCAGTCCGTCTTTGTTGGGGGTGATATGTGCTTGTAGCCTTATACAAATTATCTAAGCTTGTAGCATTGTAGGAAGACATTATGACTTTTTTTTTTTGTTTTTATGCTAGAGGCGGACAAACGAGCAAGCGAGTCACCTGATAGAAAGTAATCATCGCCGCCCATGAACATCCGCGAAATCAGAGAGATCGCTAATGTGTTTTGACTCAAAAAACCGTTGTACTTTTGTACTTTATAAAGAATGTCTCATAATCGCCATAATTATTACAAACTATTGGCGGTGCTTAGTTTCGACGATGCAGTCACCTTAAGCTATGGTACTCAGTGGATAAGAACGGTCACTTCAGATAGATAAGATACTCTTTATTGCTCTCTCCATAAAAAAACATAAGTAGACATAAGTTAACATAAATCTATACAATACAATACAAATACAATTAAGGCGATCTTATCGCTGGGAGCGATCTCTACCAGGCAACATTCGAAATTGACAACTGTCTAATACAGGAAGTCGTAAGTTTCTCTGGATTTTAAAATCAATGTGCATATATCTACCATTAGCTAGGCGGCGATAGTGAGGAAATTTGTACGTTTCGGATAGTTGCTCAACATTGTGGACTGTGTCATCATCATTTCAGCTAATAGACATCCAGAGGGCTGGACATAGGCCTCCCCCCAATGTCTCCACACAGATCGGTCCTGTGCCGCCCGCTACCAATGGATTCCCGCGATCTTCACCAGATCGTCGGGTCCACCTTGTGGGGGTCTGCCGCAGCTGCAACTTACTGATCGTGGCCACCACTCGAGGACCTTTCCGCCTAGTCCTCGCTATGCGCCCTGCCCATTGCCACTTGAGGCATGCAATCCTCAGAGCTATATCTGTGACCTTAGTTCTCCTGTGGATCTAATCATTTCTGATACGATCACACAGGGAGACTCCGAGCATAGTCCTCTCCATTGCTTTCTGGGTGACTTTGAGCCTCCTTAATCGGCACATTTTCATGACTGATGAGCACTAAATATGGCGAATCTTCCATACGATGTTTAAACCCCATTTCACATATTCTAAATAATTTATACAAAAAGACCAATATAATTTTTCATAACTCTAACTTTAAAAATAACGACAGTTCTATACGGCGTTGTAACCCCCATCACCCTTTCAGGATTGAATAAAAAAGTGCTAAAAAAATTCTGTTTAAATGTCAAAACTCTAGTTTTCATAAACTCGAGCATCAAACATACGAGGTTTTAACCCCATTTCACTCCTTTAGGAGTTGAGGAAAAAATGCTAAGTATTTTTATAAAAAACCCAAATATCAATTTTCATGACTCTAGGTTTAAAAATAACCAAACTTAAATACGGCGTGTTAACCCCCGTTCACCCATTTTAGGGGGTTGAATATAAAATAAGCTGAAAGTACTGATAATAATTTTATATTAACAGTGCAAATTACAAATTTTCACGACTCTAGCTTTGAATATGACGAATCTCCTATACGACGCTTCAAACCCCATTTTACCCTTTTGGGGACTGAAAAAAATCAAAATACCCAAATTCCTTTTCTAAAAATATGATGAGCCCAAATACAAATTTTCATGACTCATACTTGAAATATAACGAAGCTCCCATACAATGCTTCTACCCCCATGTACCCTTTTAGGGGTTGAATTAAAAAAATAATGAAACAGGTAATTTTATTTTTTTATTAATAAACATAATCCGAATTTTCAAAACTCTGACATCAAAAATGACAGCCTTTCAAACTAACGTTAACCCCCCATTTAACCCCTTTAGGGGTTGAATTTTTCCATCTGCTCATCAAAAGTTTAAAAACTAAAACCCGACCAGCAAAAAAACACGTTCTAAAAAGTACAAAACAAGAAATGGCGCTGAAGCCAATTAAACGTGACGTCATGTCGCCTATAACCAGAAGACAATCAAGACGCTTCTAACGACACCTCATTTGTTCAAATAAGATAACTAGTTTAGAAGTTATGAGGGAACAGATGAACAACCATACATACATACAGGTCAAAAAAGCATTTTATTAGATAAGTGTCGCGAACTTTAACATGAGTCCAACATATCTTTTCAAGTAGGTACCTCACTCAATATCACCCGTCCAGTAAGTAACCATTTTCGGACAAAATACGGCTCCTAAAAGTAAATTAGCGTCATCAAACGCAAACTACAAAGTATTTCATTGCCCACTTCCAATGAAAGTGCCAAAGACATGATACTTCCCCCCACAATCCACCCACCCCAACATTTTTAACAAATTGCCTTCACCATTCTAGTTAGTCGCGTAATTTCCGGGTGCCGAAAACGAGTGTCACTTCTGCCAAAGGGTACCGAAACTTTGATGTGTTCTTGTTAGGACACCCAATCTTTTTGTGATTCCACTGGTGTTTCAGGTGTCCATGACCGGCTGTCGGCGGAAATCTCTCACCATCAGGATTACCTGATGGTAAGAGATTTGTCCGATCGCCACCTATCACATAAACAAATAGCAATATGGCACTTGCTGAGGAACAAAATATTTTTCTCAGAACGCATCTACAGTTTAGTTTGGAATATTATGGTAACATTCTATTAACATTATTTCGTATACAAGATTTGTAGCGATCTCCAACTAGAGGTACAAGTAGCCTGACTAACCTTATAAAGAAAACGAGGCAACAAATACATAGATAAATACTATTCATTGCAAACCCAAAAAGATGAATAAATAGATGTAAAATGTATCAATATACAATTCAGACGCTTTATCATTGGAAGGTATTTCATACATTCCGCAGATGATAAATCATAAGTAGATGGAAGGTAAGCTACCAAGGTATGTAATATATTAAACATTTTTTTTTTATAATAAAAGTGTGTCACAACGGCAATTCTCAATTTCATTTGTTAAACTACTTTGCACTGCCTTCCCTTATTATTACGAATACGATATCTCTTCCTCTACCCAACGGTTGTCTTGGAAGAAATCGCTACAGCGATAAAGAACCGCCTATTGTACTGTCTGTTGCTGTTGTATCATGCTTGTATTTTCTTTTTGTGCAATAAAGAATATCTATCGATGTATCTATCTAACAGGCAAGTGCCATAGTCCTTAGAATTTTGGCCTATTCCGACGGGTGCCATAACATGAACGCGTTGAATCTTCCGGCCTTGCATGAGTACGCCGCAAATGGATGCATTTGCATAGGGACAGAAAGCTTTTCCCGAGATGCGTGTTTATGTAGGTGGGTGCGTGACGGATGCGTACAAAGGCTGGATTATGTGGCATGGCTGTACTTGTAGATCGTACTGTGGAAAAATTTTGCTAATGCTTTCACTCAAAACAAACTGCAAAACCTTACATATTTATTTAAATATGATTAAAATATTGAATTTAAAGTACATATTTAAATAAATATGTACTTTAAATTCAATATTTTTAAGACTTCAATTAACTTAAAGGAACTCATCCTAGCTGAAAAGTACTATTCAGGATTGTACAGAGACAGTACAGGGAATTCAATCATCTACTACTTCTCTTCTGCCAAGGTGTCTGGAAGATATCGCAATTAGCGAAGACCATCAT
Organism: Marasmia exigua; assembly: GCA_019059595.1. Taxonomy (NCBI): domain Eukaryota; kingdom Metazoa; phylum Arthropoda; class Insecta; order Lepidoptera; family Crambidae; genus Marasmia; species Marasmia exigua. Next base: position 25,525,536 of record CM032476.1, on the reverse strand, counting down.
AATAATATGTCAATAATATAAGGTTCAGTTTTTCTTTATTATGAGTTAGCTTGTTGCCCAATTCCGGATTGACCCAATTTCTGGAATAGTCTTTAGGTATTCAACATATTCCGTACTTAAATAACAAACCTTAATGAAAAAAAATGAAGAAGCTAGACTCTAGAGAAAATATAATTTGCAAAATGTCTACTAAAATATTATAGTAGGTAATTAATAATCAGTATTATTTGACCACAGATACAGAATCACAACGGTGGACCGCAATTAAAATGTTTACTACATATTCATATGCACATTCATCTCCGTAATATTTTGATGACACTCGTCCCTCGTCAATAGGGCTAGACGCCTCTTTGAACAGCATAATCCTCGAAATACTGATAATTGGACACAAAACACGGAGGGATTACCACACGGGCCGCGGGTCGAACGTGACCAAACAGAATGCATAAAACCATCGTCGAATAGGTAAGCCAGTGTAAATGGCAGATCCAAGTCTGGGACATGCCAAGCGTGGCGAAAACATTATTTTTATTTATAAACGTTCACCCACCAACGTCAAGTAGTTTGCATGACGATATAAAAAGAAACTTGAGCTAGTTCTGCCTTTGCCATTTCACTATCAGGATACTAGGCGAAGACTGAGTATCCATCTCTACATGGTTGAAGTTACAGCTATCCGCACTTAGCGCGACTAGAGGCCAAAAACAACCTATCACATAGAAGCCTATAACAGAGTAGATTTCGCTTCCGGCTTTTTAAAAAGGAGTGCGCTCCAACCATCGTATCGTAACCAACCATCGTCATTCTTGTGGACGGTTGTCGTCTTCAAGGCTAGCGAAAATGAGTAAGTTTTTTTATATATATTAGGTTGAGAAAAAAATTTCTTTGCTTTTTTTAAAAAATTCAAAACATTTTTTAATATATTCTATTTCATCATCATCATCATCAGCAACCCACATTCGTCCACTGCTGGACATAGGTCTCCCCTAATGCACGCCACTGCTCCCGATTTTCGGCCACTCTCATTCAGCCCACACCAGCCAGCCTTCAAATGTCATCATCCCATCTTGTCGCAGTGCGTCCTACACTACACTTACCGAGTCGCGGTCTCCACTCAAGGACTTTACGGCTCCAACGGCTATCAGTTCTGCGGCTAATATGACTAGCCCACTGCCACTTACACATTTACATTTACATATTTTATTTACATTTAACTAAAGTATGTATGTACCATTTTGTTCAATAACCTGTTGCCATCTTGTAGGTAGGTAGGGATATGATCCCATTGCTATAAAAATGTTGGGACCTTTCATCAAAATACCGCGACAAGTGGATTTGGCAGTCCTCTCGTGATGTTAACCTAACACTGCCCAAAGAATTCTGAAGAGACCGAAACAGGTGGAAATCTGAAAGTGCAAGGTCAGGACTATACGGCGGATGCATTAACACCTCCCAGCCAAACTCTCTTAATTTTTGCTGGGTGGCTATAGATATGTTTGAGGTCTAGCGTTATCATGATGAATAACCACACCCCTTCTGATGATCAATTCCGGCCGTTTTCTCTCAATTTCTTGTTTTAATCATAAGTTGTTCGCATTAGAGTTCAGAATCCATAGTCCTGCCTGGTGGTAATAACTCAGTCAATTCCCAGTTCTTCAGCTACGTCGTAACTACTGATATGTCGATCTTGCTCTACTTTTTCAAAAATAGCATCCATTTTATCCGTAATAGGACGACCAGAGCGAGGTGCATATTTGACATTTCCGGATTGAAAACGCTTAAACCAAATTTGTGCTACTCTCACAGACACTGCACTAGGTCCATAAACATCGCAATTTTTTTTCGCGACTTGCGTTGCATTTTTACCTTTTTTGTAGTAAAATTTTAAAATATATCGAATTTCTTCATTAGATTCACTCATCTTGACAGTACGAAAAACAAATGAAAATCACACATTTTCCTAATTTGAATTTGGAATTATGTTCTTTAAAATTTTAACTTTCAATGATACCAAAACCAGCCAGATACAAATACTATAGCCAAAGAGATTTTAATACAAGTTCATACATACGAAATATACGATATAATGCAAAAAGACTTATTCCCCAACCTTTTATATAGGGCAGTATAGTGACTTTACTCAGCCTGATGGTAAGCAATAGAAGAACCCAAGTTGTAATTACGTGAAACGACGTCAAGGCAGCACCTCCGATGGCATAGGTTATGCTTAACTTAACATAATCTTCAGGTACAACCCACGGTCAACCCGATTCTGGGTCCGTCTTTGTTGGCCTACTGGTCAATAAATGAATATGGTTCTCGATAGGATTCTCAACTATCCATGAGATAGCTTGAATGCCTATGTCAAAAACCAATTTGAGAATATTTGGAACACCGATACCCTACACTCGTAAACAAAATCAAATTCAACCATCGTAAAACAAAATGAAGCCGTAAAAAACAAAATCAGCCTCATTGCCAACATTACGAAACCAATCCTTTACCCGGACACTTGAACATAAACATCATCTTACGGATCCCGGGATTACGGGATTGCGGGATTCCCGCGTCAAACGTCCCGATTTATTTGGCGCGGGGATCGGCGGGTTTTGGATACGCATCCCGGATTTAATGGGGATTAAATAGTGCGCGGGGAAATAAACATGGAGATATACTGGTAATGGCAAAATTTTATGACGGGCAGGTGAAAGGGTTGTAGTTGCATTTTGGAATATGGAAACATAAAATATACGCTTTGTTGTTGGTGAAACCAGGTTCCAGTACCACAAAAGAGCATGTACATTGGGACATGACAATATGATTAGAAACGGTTTTTAAGATCACTTCAAAGTTTACTGCTACAGTATAAATAAAATAAAATATTACAAACTACTATAAATAGAACAGTTGGCTGCAAACAGGTGTAATACATATATAGGTATTACACAACAAAGGCACTAAAGTATACATATGTATATAAGTGCATTGTTGTGTAATACATATCTGAACTCTTCTTTCATTAATATACAGAATCTATAGTAAGTATTAGGACTGTCGCACAGTGGCTTGTGGGTCGCAATCTGCGCTTGGGGTACCGGGTTCGATCCTCGGGTCGGGTGAATGTTTTGTACCTGAGTTTTCTGTTGAAAAAGTTCTTCTAAACATCCGCGTAAATAAATTCTGCAGGCACTAGCTTTTGTCCACGGCTTCGCTCGTTTTAGAAAGATACAAAAAGCAGCCTCTTCATCCTTTCAACCATCTCCACTAAAAAAATTAAGTCAATCCGTTGCTTCGTTTTGCCGTCAAAGACGAACAAACAGACAGACAGACAAACACACACATTTTTACATTAATAATATAAGTAACGGTTGTCCGGAAGAAATCGCTACAAACGATAGACCGTCTTTGTACTATCCGTTGTTGTTATAATCATACTTGAATTTTGTTTTTGTGCAATAAATAATCTCTATGTGTTGATGCGATGCGATAGTTTAAGTAATTTTAAATTCCTTAAGGGCTTAATTTTATGGTCTTGGCCTGACAGCGACTCATCAAATTTTCAAACCCAAGGCAATGAAAAACATCGACTTATCAATGATCCGGTAATCTTGAGCTCTTGTGTTGGGCAACAACAATGGCAATCACAGCAAATCCCTTTCATTTTAGTCAAAAGTCCTGTAGGAATCGATTAGCTGCGCAGGTGCGAGAGCGTGGTTTTCTTTTATGGCTCTACCCGAAGATAATTCGCCAATGTGAAGTAACATATTGAGAATAAGTAGGTAGTAAACAGTCGAAGTAAGTCAAAGTCACAGTCACTCAATAATACGCCGGTGTTTTACGTTTTATCGACCTACGGATTCAGCGGATATCACTCTAAAAGCAATCGCGGGTTTTAAGACTCTCCAAGCAAGTTTTCACGAGACAACGCACTCGACACACAATAGCAGTGGTAAAAACGATACAATCAAACGATTCTTACTAAAAGGATCATTTTGCACCACCACATTTGTACACTAAAAACCACTAGACACTAATTTAAAACCTTTGAATTGCATCAGCCCGTGCGGCTTGTTTTAGCCCTACCCGCCGAATCCAGAGCGTGGTTCGCGCGGGGGCTTCAAGGTTCTGTTTTTATTTTTTCATAACGTAAGTCACGTAACGAGTACGTTCGGAAACACCAGTAAGCGACGTTAACATTACATCATTAGCATCAGGTGCTATTGTGGTCAAGCGTTCATCATCAGCAACCCACACTCGTCCACTGCTGGACATAGGTCTCCCTTAATGCACGCCACTGCTCTCTCATCCAGCCCACAACAGCCAGCCTTCGAATGTCATCATCCCATCTTCATCGCAGGTCAAGCGTTAGCTATAACTAATTTAAAAACAGAAATAATGATGATTCAATTACACCAGAGTCTACATTTCCATTTTCAGCCTACAGTTTAGAAGCCAATGACCCAAATAATACAAACAAATCGATGTCAAATCGCACTCCACTCGCAGGTGATACCGCCCGACTCATTAGCGCACGCGGGTCCGCTCGTTTGTCAAGTCCCTCCCGAATTACGCTTTTTTTATTAAGGCCTATTCCTTCCACCGTAACGAGAGTAATTTTTCCTTCACGAGGGCTTTTCCTTTAGAGAGGTCATTGGACTTTGTTTACGTGACAGTAAGTGAACACTTTTGTAGAGGGTTTTTAAGCGGTGCTAATGTTATTGGCATTGTTTAGATGTTTTGTTTTGAAATTGCGATGAATAATATTTTAATGTTTGTTTTTTACATTATAGTGAAGATACGAGGAGACGGCCAACCTGGTGGTAAGTAATTACCACTACCCATGGACATCTGCCACACATGAGGCATCACAGATGCGTTACAGGCTCTTACGGTGACGGGTAGGGCACACTAGCGACGCCGATCGATTTTAATTTTTAGCTACTAAGCCGGATCTATGTTAAACAATTTCGGCGTTACAATCTCTCGGCAAACACTTAAATGATTTATTAAATAACCATGCATAAATATTGGGTCCGTTTTTGTACGCGAAAAATTGAATCGTGATTCATCAATCGTGAGAAGGCGTGATTAAATTTTTCGCGATTTTTCGTTACATTAAGGAAGGAATAAACTTTTTTTTTCTTAAATAATCACATTTTCATTATACGAAAGATATTCTTAAAACATTTACAAACTCCAAATTGGGCCAGGTTCCTTATGGGTGGCAAAATAATGTTACCCATTATTATATTACGAGTACCTACATCAATAAAGAGGTACAATTTTTTAGACCACGACAAGGTTTTTGTGTGATGTAATCGACGCCCAGTGCCATCTAGTGTTACAATTTGAAACTTCCAAAAAAAAAGTGAGAGCGGTACACTAGGTCGTAGATATAAATTTAACTTTTAACAGCGTCAGCTGTTAAACCACGGAATGATCCCGAAGTGGGCAAGTCACCCTACTGTTTGAGTCGGCCGTCACTTATGCGCCCTCGCATATTCAAACGCCTTAATGTCTGCGGTGGGGTTAGGGCCTGTGGCACTGAGAGACTGTGTTGAAAAAAATTTATTGTGAATAGCGGGGTAGCTCAGTGAATAAGATCGCGTGTTTTCAGTAGATATGTTATTGAACATATCTACTGAAAACACGCGATCTTATTCACTGAGCTACCCCGCTATTAACAATATATATATATATTTTTGTTGACGCAGCGACCCATTTAGTGAGTCTTGGCCTCCGATAATAAGAGCCTAGCTCCGTTTTCAGTAGAAACTAACCTAGTTAGTTATTGAACATTTCTACTGAAAACATGCGATCTTATTCACTGAGCTACCCCGCTATTCACAATATATATATATATATATATATATTTGTTGACGCAGCGACCCATTTAGTGAGTCTTGGCCTCCGATAATAAGAGCCTAGCTCCGTCTCGGTCAGTCTTGCGCCACTTCCTGCCAGTCATCCAACAAGAGTCCGCGCAAATCCTAAATCTTTAATGCGACTTAAAATTGTAGCACGTTTCGGACTATACTTTATAATTTTACGCTATTTACGCCGTAACATGAAGTGTGACAGCGCTAAGCAGTAGACGCGTGTAACTCTTTAGTGAAACGACTTAGTCATCCGATTAAGCCAAATGATACACTGTTCCGAATCTCTAATGTTCGCTCCTAATGTATCATTCGACTCAAATGGATCTCGAGTCCGAGTGATCCGATGACTCGAATGATCCGAATGAGCGGAATGAATCACGGATCTATCTGAGAGTCGATGCTCCAAATAAAGCGTTTCACTGTTCAATCTTTTGAAAGATACGTTTTTGCCAGGTCTACTAAGCAGATAATGATGTAGCGCATAGCACGTTCCATTGCGTAGCATGCTACATCTCGTAGCAACTATAAACTATTAAACTCTATGAAGCTCAAGTTCGGTCGTGCATGGAGTATTGCAGTCACATATGGGATGGCTCTGCCAAGTATCAGCTGGCTGCCCTCGACTCGATTGAGCGTCGAGCCATGAAGTTAGTTGGTGACGCAGAATTAGTGGATGGTAAATCCCAAAGCCTCGCTCACCGACGTAGAGTGGCCTGTCTATCGGTTTTTTATAGGATGCATTTTGGAGAGTGTTCGAATGAGCTTCACGACCTGATACCACCTTCTCCTTTCTACCACCAGACATTACGGAAGACGACAGGAATCCACCCTAACACTGTACAAGTTCCACCAGCTCGTACTCAGCGTTTCGCTTCCTCTTTCTTGGTACGAACTGCTAAGGAATGGAACAACTTGCCGGCTTCTGTATTCCCAGAGAGCTACAATTTGGGTGTCTTTAAGTCGAGAGTGAATAGGCTTCTTCTGGGTAAGCACGCTACATCTTAGACCTTATTGTCACTTTCCATCAGGTGAAATGAGGTCAAGTGCAAACCCATTTAATACATAAAAAAAAAAATATTGCGTAGCGTTTGACTGCCTCGGTGGCGCAGTAGTTAGTGGGTCGCACTTTAAAGCAACGGCTGCGCAAGAGGTTCGATCCCCGGGTCGCGCCAAAATGTTGTACCTATGTTTTCGGTAAGAAATTCTTAGTGGCAGCCCGGAGTCTGGAAGTTCGCGGTATTATACCCCCGTGCCTCGGAAAGCACGTGAAGCCGTTGGTCCTGCGCCCAATCCCTCTCTGGTCGTGTCACAGTAGTGTTCCATAATATGAGGGAATATGAGGGTAAGGGAATAGACAGTGCACCTGTGTTTGCGCACACACTTGAGCACTATAATATATCCTGCGTACGTGGCTGATCGTTGAGATTGGCCGCGGTAACCATAATCGGTTGGAGGACATTATTACGTAGCACACCTAGATATAGTAACCTGCTAGATGTAAGTAGTAGGTAGGACGACTCCATATGGCTTAGCGATGTTCTACGCAATAAAACCGCGTAGCACACTAGACGAAGGCCCCGCTGAGGCCCTATTATCGAGCATTCGACACTGAAGTCGAGTTGGAGATTTGTGTGGACGCATGCATGAAATCTCTGAATTCTACTTAAATGTCGAGTACACGAGAATTGCCCCTGAGAACTGAGGGCATATTCTCGTGCACTCTACATAGAATTCGAATTAGAGATTTCCATATATTCGTCCATATAAATGTCGAATTCGATATAATTCATATCCTAAGATTAGGGCGCCTGGTCTTGATTCTGATTTTTTTAACTCCCGACGCAAAATCGACGGGGTGTTATAAGTTTGACGTGTATGTGTGTGTGTCTGTGTGTCTGTCTATGGCATCGTAGCTCCCGAACAAATGAACCGATTTTGATTTTGTTTTGTTTTGTTTGAAAGATAAATAAGAGGGGAGTGTTCGAAGCTATGTTGTATATAAATCGATCCAAGATGCCCGCCGTCACAAAGTTATGGATTGTATGTTTTAACACAACTCCCACAATATGGGTATCATATAAAAGGGCTTGAGTAGCAGAATATATTTATTGTGATAAACTTCAAATCCAAGATGACCGCCGTCAGGGGTTTTTAAAAAAATAAATTTTATTTGCTATTTGTTTCCTCTGTTGTCTGATATCTGTTTTTAAAAAAACTGTTTTTAATGTTCTATTTCTTTATATAATTTATTTATATTTCACGTTGCCTTACATTACATAGAAACACTAGATTTATATATGTAGCGAGATGGTGAGAGCCTGGTAATCTGCAACACAGGTTTTCCTAGTAGTAACAATATAGTTACTAGAATAATAATTATTCTTTATTATAGTTATAGTTATAATTTGAATGATTTAAGGCTATATTGTGAAAGAGAAATAAATAAATGAATAAATAAATCTGTAACATAAGTGCACTACTTCTCACGGCAGTATATGAGATTTATTTTTAATGGGAGATAACTCTCTTAGTGAGATAGGACCAATAAAGACTGTTGTGGGGTTGCGTGACATTTTTCATAGGGTTGTCAGTCTCATACTGCTGATGGCACCGCCCGGGGAGGCGTTGCTGTTGAAATGCCAGATGAGGGAGACGCTTACACTCGGACAAATTACTGGGATATTGACGATTGCCGGAACGACGTGGCATGCCGAAATTTTAATAAATATGGGTGTTAAAAAGGGTCGGGTGTCTAAGACGCAACGTAAGGGAGAAGTTTGCCGAATGATTATTATTACACTTATAAATTATATTTATTACACTTATATATTTTATATATGTATTTGTATTTAAACTTTCTATGTAAGTATATAAATAAACCGCCCACCGCCCACTAAATTGCACCGCCCTACACCTTCATCAAGTGTCCTTTACCCAAAGGTTGCCTGGAAGAGATCGCTCATAGTGATAAAGCCGCCTTCGTTGTACACATCCTGTAATACCTAGTTTTTAAGTTTTCGTACTTTATTTCGAGTGCAATAAAAGTATATTCATTTATTCATTCAAATAGTTTGAAATGATTTTGATGTATGACGATCTGTAAGTGCTTTTTACAAATCTATGCAAATAAAGAATCTTTTGAATTTAACGACGCTTAATGGTCCGGTGCAGAAACGTAAAAATGTATTATCAATCGTCATTAGTTAAAGCGACATTACCGGTACATTAGAGCTTTAAGTATGGCCTCACAGAAAACCGGCGTGAAACAGCACTGTGCTGTGTTTCGCTGCGTGAGTGAGGGTACCGGAGGCCCATTCCGGGGTAAAGGGGGGTTTAAAAGTTGGCAGCGCACTTGTGACTCCAATGGTGTCGCAGGTGTCCATGGGCGGCGCCAATCGCTTACCATCAGGTGATCCGTCAGCTCATATGCCACCTATCACTAAAAAAAAACTTTGTCATTCCCAGTGCCAAGCACTAGCTGCTTACGTTTGGACCATGACTCTGGATTTGGTCTGGTAACTACAATTAAGTGACTGCCTTCTGACATCCCCCACCCCTCAACAGTCAGACCCCGACTGGATCATGGTTACAGGCTCAAAGTCATTGTGAATAGGTACCTACAGTTTGAAAAACTATCCGAGACGTGCATTTTTCTTTACGGTATTTCCCTCGTCAAGTAGTTTAGCAATCAATCTCCGTTACACAAAACGAATCCAGGTACCCACTCGTTATTCCAAATCGATTACAAATATCTTAATCACAAATCGAAGTGGCGCGAGCTTCTAACTCCCGGCATTAGAACGTGCGCCTGATTACGACCCGCTGACAGTGATGGATGCGCGAATCGCACTATGTTGCCGTTTGTTGATAGCTCAGTGAAGGTTTGCTGGTTCCAAGTGAAATTAATTGTACCTGTCACTTATAGTTACCCGACAACTCGTTTGGAACATTGGTAGTGAACGCTGCCTTTGGTCCAACGTTTGCGGGTTCGATCCCCGCACAGTACAAACATTTGTATGCATGAACATGTCTGTTTGTATTGGTCTGGGTGATTTTTATGTATTTTAAGTATGTATTTACAAAAGAAAAGTATTATATGTATATATTTGTAATCCCACTGTTGATGTTGTTCCGTTGCCGTGTGGTCCCCGGCAGAGTAGAATAGGCCACCCTAACTCTTACCGAGGTGTCGTAAAAGGCGACTAAAGTAAAGCTGCTAGCATGATCATCAGCACCCAGAGAAGGAAAACTTTGCATTTCAAAACCCTCGCCAACCCAGACGGCTCACCACGCTTGGCAGACGCCAAGCGTGGTGAGTATGGCAATTACCCCTCATGTGATTGAGGGAGGCCCGTGCCCCAGCAGTGGGGACTGGGCTAATGATGATGATGATGATGATGACTGTTGATTCTGATATCCGTAACACATGTGCTTGAGGTACCTATCTCGGAGTCAGATCAATGTATGTGACATTGTGAAATATGTATTGATTTGTATTTAGTAAGTAGAGTGAAAGGAAAACACTTTTTAGGGTTCCGTAGCCAAAATGGCAAAAACGGAACCCTTATAGTTTCGTCATGTCCGTCTGTCCGTCTGTCCGTCTGTCCGTCTGTCACAGCCGATTTACTCGGAAACTATAAGTACTACAGTGATGAAATTTGATGGGAATATGTGTTGTATGAACCGCTACAAAAATATGACACTAAATAGTAAAAAAAAGAATTGGGGGTGGGGCCCCCCATACATGTAACTGAGGGATGAAATTTTTTTTTTGATGTACATACCCGTGTGGGGTATCAATGGAAAGGTCTTTTAAAATGATATAAAGTTTTCTAAAAAACATTTTTCTTAAAGTGAACGGTTTTTGAGATATCAGCTCTCAAAGTCGTAAAAAGTATGTCCCCCCCCCCTCTATTTTTATAACTACGAGGTATAAAATTCTAAAAAAAATAGAGGTGATGCATGCTAATTAACTCTTTCAACGATTTTTGGTTTGATCAAAGTATCTCTTATAGTTTTTGAGATAGGTTGATTTAACTGTAATTTTGGACTTTGCTGCTACGGAACCCTTTGTGCGCGAGCCCGACTCGCACTTGGCCGGTTTTTTTAAATCAAATCGCAATTTTAAGTAAACAAAGAATGGTTTAGTAGCCTGATATTGGCTTTTTACTCTATCAGGGCAATGGTAGCTCAGCGGATCAGAATGATCAAGGTTTTCTAACCTTTAATTTCAATTGTAAGCAATCCTTAAAATCAATATAAATATGTGTATGATTTTTTTTCACTTCCAGCCAATTGTGGATGCGATTATCTTTTGATGCTCGCTCAGCACAACTTTTTCCACATGCTGCCATGCATCTTACCCTGTGGTCATATGACGTAGGCAATATGGTCACAGGCTTACTGACTAATATCTTCAAAAGATTTCTGCAACGATTTCCACGCTTGCGACGCAGTTTTTTATTTTTAAAATCAATAAATCAATATTTTTCTTAAAACCAATATAATCATCGTCAGGCCATTTAAGTCCCCACTGCTGGGGCACGGGCCTCCCTCAATCACATGAGGGGTAATTGCCATACTCACCACGCTTGGCGGACGGGTTTTGATATAAATGCAGAGTTTTCCTTCTCTGGGTGCTGATGATCATGCCAGCAGCTTTACCTTAGTCGCCTTTTACGACACCTCGGTAAGAGTGAGGGTGGCCTATTCTACTCTGCCGGGATCACACGGCATAAACCAATATAATATGCGTATGTTATCTTCCTTGGCGGTAATGGAAAACATCAAGGGAAAACCTGAACATTTCGGACAGTTCTCAAATGATCCTGAACTTGTAACCATCCCTTTTTTATGTGATAGGCGGCAGACGAGCAGACGGATCGCCTGATGGTAAGCGGTTGCCGCCGCCCATAGACACCCGCGACACCAGTGCCCCCTTATACATATCTCGATCTAAGAAAAGTTCCGGAACTAAACTCGTTCCAGCCCCTTTTAACATTATGTGTTGGAACAAGATTGCATGGCATTATTACGATAATAACTTTAGATCGCGTTTTGTAATAAAGGAGGTGGAGTCACAAGTGCACTGCCAACCTCTAAACCCCCTTTCCCCTCGGATTGGGCCTCCGCTACCCTTACTCACGCAGCGAAACACAGCGCAGTGCTGATTCACGCCTGTTTTCTGTGAGGACGTGGTATCATTCTGGTCGAGCCGGCCCTTTCATTCAAAGCGTGGCTCTTCCAAAGTAAAATTCCCTATCTAAAAGATAACTCACTGGAGGCGGTAATAAATGTCTGAAATTCATCAAAATCAAAAATAAATACGCTCGATTCTAAACCTAAAAAACAAAATCCAAATGGTTGTAATTTTGTAAAAAGAAGAATCAAAAACAAAAAACGAAACTGAAGACTACGAGTAGATATATTGTCCGGCCTGAAACCCACTGAAACAAACTTTCCCTGTCCCTGCCTGCAATAAAAAACCAAAAACCGTTAAAAAGAAGCATGGTCCATTAATCCTATCCCCAAGCTCCTATTAGACGCTGCAGCCTTTGAGAAAGCATCTCCTCCACCTATGAACTTCGTGAAGAATTTAAGATCGTAAAATAAAGGGGCTGAGCGGTGCCTGCCGGCTGTTCAGGAAATGGAATAATGTGCAAGGAGTTAAAGAAATACTGGATGAGCCCAACTAAGTGTTAACCTTTTTGGTTCCGATATAAATAAGAGGTTTATTGTATCTGTAGACAATATAAAACAGCAGCCTAAATGTAGACTCTTGGCAGGTGGTGACATACTTAACTTCGTCTTTTTTTATGTCATAGGTGGCAGACGAGCAGACGGATCACCTAATGGTAAGCAATTGCAACCGCCCATGTACACCCGCGACACCAATGGAGTCACAAGTGCCGACCTGTGAACCCCCTTTCCCCGGATTGGGCCTCCGGTACCCTCACTCACGCAGCGAAACACAGCATAGTGCTGCTTCACGCCCGTTTTCTTTAAGGCCGTGGTATCACTCCGGTCGAGGCGGCCCATTCATGCCGATGGCGCTCTCGCACGATCTCTACCACGAATATTTGTGTTTGATTTTGCCGTCCTCTACAAAGTGTCCTAGTTATTGGTATAGAATTGTCGCAACTATTTCGACTTTACTGCAAAGATTTTATTGGAAGTCCATCATCAGTATACCACTATCACAATCAGCTGGTAAAGAGAAGGCTACGTTCTTTAAATAAAAAAAAAATTGTCCATTCGAGTATATTTACGCTTCCAAAACGCATTTTCCCTATTTTCTTTCAGTATAGACCTTATTGGAATAGGATTGCATAACTCTTTCCATTTCTGTATTTTAGGTGTTTTGTCGTAAATATAATAATAATAATTCTCACAATCATCTCATACGTTAACCTGATTCCATACTGAGTAGCCTTAAGCACTTGTGTTACAGATATCAGACAACAGAGGAACACAAATATATACTTAAATACATATATTACACCCAGACACCGAACCAACACAAGTCTTCATCGCACGAATGTTTGTCCAGGGTGGGGATTGAACCCATGACCTTTGGCGTAAGAGACAGGGTCACTACCAATTGCGCCATCCGGTCAGTCAAATATCTTATATCTTTCCTGCTAACTAGCAAAATAGGACCATTTCTGCCTCTTCCGACAAAGTTTTAGCGATTTTTTTATATTGACAAAGCTTTTGATTCCCCCCTAGTTTTTTTACCGTGGGAGAGACACACTTAAGCATGAATGGGCCGGTTCGACTGGAGTGATAACATGGCCTAACAGAAAACCGGGGTAAAGCAGCACTGTGTTGTGTTTCGCTGCCTGAGTGAGGGTGCTGGAGGCCCAATCCGGGGACATGGGTGGTATAAAGGTTGACAGCGTACTTGTGACTCCACTGGGGTCACGGGTGTCCATGGGCGGCGGCAATCGCTTACCATCAGGTATCCTTCTGCTCCGTCAGCCACGAATCACACAAAAAAAAAGTTACATTGATATTTTATTTCTATGCCACTTCCAGAAATTTTACAAACCGTGGTGCAACGAATTTTATTGGCGGGCGCCTGATATACCGCGGCGGCAATCGTAAATCTGTTGCGGCGAAATAAATAATTTAAAACTAATAAAACGCACCCCGCGCGTTGCGCGCGCGCGGGTGATTTGCTTGCACCTGGAGGTGATTTTTTGGAGAGAAGGTGTGTATTGGAGATTTTTCGTTCACGAAATTGAATGCATTATGTTATTGTTTACTTTGCTTTGGTCAGTTGTGACGAATTCCTTAATTAAACAAATTAAGGAATTCGTTTTTTTAAATGTAAATGCATCATCATCATCATTGTCAGCCCATTTAAGTCCCCACTGCTGGGGCACGGGCCTCCCTCAATCAAATGAGGTGTAATTGCCATACTCACCACGCTTGGCAGACGGGTTGGCGAAGGTTTTGATATAAATGCAGAGTTTTCCTTCTCTGGGTGCTGATGATCATGCCAGCAGCAGCTTTACCTTAGTCGCCTTTTACGACATCTCGGTAAGAGTGAGGGTGGCCTATTCTACTCTGCCGGGGACCACACGGCAAATGGAAATGCATGTCGAGTATTTTCATTGACAACCCGTTTGGAACAGAGGTAGTGAACGCTGCCTTGCTTTGGTCCAAGGGTTGCGGGTTCGATCCCCGCATCTGTTAGTATTAGTCACGGTGTTTTCTATATATTATAATTATGTATTTACAAAAGAAAAGTATTAAATGTATATATTTGTAATCCCACTGTTGATTCTGATATCCGTAACACAGGTGCTTGAGCTACCTATCTCGGAGTCAGATCAACGTATGTGATGTTGTAAAATATTTTTTAGTTATAAATATTGGTTAGTTATTTATTTATTGTGCACCTTCCTAGAGACAAGCCTGTAGGCACTGAAGGTACGCAATAAATAAATAACTAACTAAATAGATACATAGATAGATAGATACTCTTTATTGCACAACATACAAAACTTAAAAGCTAGGTATACAGAGATACAATGTACAATTTATAATAATAACTTCTTTCAAAGAAACTTTTGTTTAGTTAAAGTGGCTATTTGCGCAAGATGTCTTGCAAGAGCTTGATGCGTATGGCAGTGAGATCTATGTCCAGTAGTGGACTGAAACATGATGATGATGATGATGATGAACGGTAGAAAGTCAGGGTGCGTGTACAGCTGTGTCTCTGTCTCTTTTTTAATGTTACAATGAACATACATTTGAACTGAATTACACCACATGTTAAGGGAAGATGTGACTAAGGTTTGAGGATAACTATTATGTATCAATACGGGGATTAACAGCCGTGGTCACGAGCGGACCACTCGTCGTTGAGTCCGCTCGTGACCACGGCTGCTGTAACGTAGCCGAAACGTCGAGCCAAATACGTGAGTACACAATGTTGTTTCACATAATAAATATCGTGTTGATCCCTGTATTGATACATTATAGTTATAATGCAACGCGAAAATCTATAAAAAGGTTTGAGGATGATCTGAGAATCATAATTGTTCAAGAACTGTAGAATAAGTCTGCTTTGTTTCCGGACCAATACGACCTGCAAACCTTCTTGAAAAGAGCCAGCTCCCTTTTAAAAGGGCCAGCAGCGCACCTGTGACTAATTTGACGTGGCAGGTGTCCATGGGCAGCGGTAATCGTTTACCATCAGATAATAAGTCTGCTCGTCTGCCCCCTATATCTTAAAAAAAATGAACTTATCGAGGAAGATGTTAGAGCCTGCCTTAAAAGACAGTATCAAGGAAGATTTTCATAAGTCAAAGTCAAAAGATTGTACACAGCATTGCTGTGTGAGTGAGTATACCGAAGGCGCAATCCGGGGGAAGGGGAGGTTTAAAGGTTGACCGCGCACTTGTGAATCCACTGGTGTCGCGAATATCCATGGTAATCGCTTACCATCATGTGATCCGTCTGCTCGTCTGCCACCTATCAAATAAAAAAAGGAGAGTAGCAATCCCATTTCAACAAAAAATTTGAAAAATTACTTTAAAAATACTATTCATACCTAACTCTCACATTATCATTTATTTATGTACATTAGTATTTATTTATTTATGGTTATTCATTAACACGGTCGTCACCCACAACAGGTCTTGCCAGAATACCAGCGCTGCCGCGGCATTTCTGTTGGTGTCGTGGCAGCACCATGCTGAGGCTAGGACCTGATTGACCTCACACTTCACACACGCCTACTTATTTAGAATATTTTCATTATATAACTGTGTATTTACCTACCTATCGTCTGTTCTCGTACTCACCTTTGTCTGTAGTTTTAATGTGTCAATGTTACCTTACCTATGTTTACTAATGAATGTTCATTGTTAAATAATTTATTGTGATGGTCAATAAAATGTTTCTTTCTTTCTTTCTAACACACACAACAAACAAATTATCGTGTTTCATACATTGTAAAAAAACCAACCCATTGTAAATTACTCGTAAAAGAAAAGTATAACACAATTTAACTAACCATACAATCACACGAATCCCGCGAAACGCTTACTTAACACTCGCAAGTGCATATTGTATGAAATAGTGCAGCGTGACAATTCTGAACACAATCTGAAATACACCATATCATTTCAAAAATAAGGTGCAAATTAGCGATTAGTTTTCTAATCGACTTAAAGAATACAGAAACTGCATTACGTATTAAGGAAACGCGTGGCTTTCTATGCGTTCTTGGTACTGACTTTGTTTTTATCTAGTGATGTTAATAGGAGGCATGGTGGTATCGGTTAATCCGATTCCGAAAATCTATTTAGCTTTGGTCCCCTGATCGGACTGACAGCGTTTACCGTATGCATCAAAAGAGATATGACGTGTCAGAGAAACTAACTATATAATATTTTGTACCACTACATAGAAAAAACATAGTTTTCACACTGTTTTGAGTGCAATAAAAGTATATTCATTTATTCAATACCGATTTATAGAGTATGTAGTAATACTGAGACACCAACATATTAGCGTAGTTAAAAAAAAGTAGAAGCCAGAGCGAACGATAATAATCAAGAGATAGATAGATATTCTCTATTGCACAAAAACAAAAAAACACCAGTATGATACAACAACAACAAAGCGGTCTTATCGCTTTCAGCGAGTGAGTGAGTTGTGTGATCTGTATTTCAAATAAATTAATGATTAACGTTTATTTAGAGAGTTCGTGTCTAAAATTGCTTTGACTCGTATCGGTATTGTATCGATAGTAAGTACCTACCCCACCACTATTCAAAGCTAGTGCAAATACCATGCCGGAAAATCTTTAACCACATCCTTTCCCGGTGGTAGAGTGTTCTTATAACAATATCGGTTTCGGTTCAGAAACGTCTTTTAGGGCGTTTTTTTATGAGATAGGTGGCACACGAATAGACGGATCGCCTGATGGAAACCAATGCCGCCGCCCATACACACCCGCCTCCGGTACCCTCATTCACGCAGCGAAACACACCACGGTGCTGCTTCACACCGGTTATCAGTGAGGCCGTGGTATCACTCGTGGGATTGGGCGCAAGACTAACGGTTTAACGTGATTTCCGAGGCACGGGAGTACAAGACCGCCGACTTCCAGACTCCGGGCTGACACTAACATTTCTTACCGAAAACTTATGTACAAATTTTTGGCCCGACCCGGGGATCGAACCAGAGACATTACCACTTACCACTGCGCCACAGAGGCAGTAAAAAATACAGAGTTCACCAAATAATACACATGCTCTAGCGTAGAAAACATCATCATCCATTATTTAACCACCTTCTTCCTTCTCACCTTCAACACGCTTTGTTACTTGAAGTGTTACCAAAATCCGCCCTTTGTAACCACCTTCATTGTCCCATAATCACTTGTGTGTTAGTATAATAACGGGCCTAATAAAATATCATAACAGTTGGTACACCTCAACAATGTGAGCAATTTGCCGCCCACCACCATGACAATCCCTGGACGATCGTTACTGCATTACGCAGAGAAACTGCGCAAGAGTCAACGGGCTGTGACGGTATCTTGGACCCATTGTTTTATCTGCCATCAAATTGTCAACCCCACTTTTTTTCTTGGGGTTCAGCTATCAGGTTCGTGTGAAACCTTTTTTGTGTGGAAAATTTGGTGCAACTGAAAGTAGAGATCGACATCATGAGCATTTATCGTTTGAGTAAGACCAGCTCTACCAGTTTCAACGTATCCGTCTAAAAAACAGTGGGAGAGCCACGCTCCGGCATGAATGGGCCGGCTCGACCGATACCACGGCCTCTTAGAAAACCGGTGTGAAGCAGCACTGTGCTGTTTCGCTGCGTGACTGAGGGTACCGTAGGCCCAATCCGGGGTAAGGCAATCGCTTACCGTCAGGCGATCTGTCTGCTGCTAATAAAAGAGAAGGAAAGTTATCAGTCACTGAATTATCCAGATGAAGTGTCTATGGGCTGGTCATAACTCGTCTTGGGGTAAACGAGTTCTGGAGAGAGTAAATAGTAGTAGACTGAATATTTACGCAAGAAGGTTGGCAGGAGCTGGGTGTGAGTAACCGAAAATCTATCAAAGTAGCGATAATTTGAATATTTTCTCTACAAGGGGAATGTGACAGGCCGATGCTGGTATTGGTAAGACTACACATTATGTCACATCTGCTTTCACGGATACTAGACGGAACCTACGCCATAAAGAGCGACCTCACACTTAACCACTTTTGTTTTTTTATAAGACATGCAGTGGCCAATAAGGTACCAATGTGTGCCGTGCATCCATAGTGCCCTGTGTTACTGTGTTATTATGTGGTTTACCAAATACAAGCGTGGGACTTTAGTCTTGATGTTTATACTCTGCTACGATGTTGGAACTTGTCAAGCGATAACTAACTCTCAGTTCAACGCGAGTTTGAGAGACTATTCTGCTCCTGAGGATAACGTTGTGAGTAATGATTATCATCACAGAGTGCTCTTCTCAGTTGTGTCCAAAGTCGTTGCTTTTGGAGCCCGAGGTTCGCTTGGACTATTAGGGGTTAAGGCGGGTACCCTTAACTAGCAACACTAATCGATTTAAATTGTTAGCTAAACCGGATCTATTTCAAACAATTTATTTAATAATTTTGTAATATGTTTTGCACTCGAAATTGGGATTAACGCCATAAGTAACCGTTTTTAGCGGTAATTCAAATTTCGAGACCCAAAAGTTAAGTAAAAGTATTAAATAAATAGTATAAGTGTTTTCCGAGAGGCTGCAGCTTCGAAATTGTTGGGTTTAGTTGCTAACAATTTAAATCAAGGGGAGCGTCGCTAGTGTGCCCTACCCGTCACCTTAAAGTATGAAATTACTTGTAACTTGTAATCAGATTTTTTGAAAATCTGTGTTTTCCATACTAACATTTTTTTTTAATTTTCAAAGTAAATATCAATGGTACTATTTCATATTAAAATGCGCTCTAATGGACAACGTTAAAGTACATTTATAATAGGTTTTGTTTATTTACCATTGTTTATTTAAAAAGTTATGAATGCTGAAAGCGTTCAAATTCTGCCTAGCAAAAAAGAGTCACTTCAAAGTTTTTTTTTTCTGCATCATGAATATAATTTTATATCATCTGAATACACACCTAAGGGCCGACTTTTGGATCCGTAGTTAAACTGAACTAATGGTTTAAAGAAGTAACTAATTGTCAAATATCGCCAAAATGTGTTTTTTGAACAATAAATAGCTTAACCAATAGATATTTACAGGGAATTACGTCACTTTGACGTTGTCACTTTGACTATTGGTTAGACCTTTAACTATATAAACCGTGCGGATAAAGAATGGGATCAGAAATGGCGGCGCATCTATTCACTTCTCGCTCGCACACTATTTGCGTCTATACTTGCACTCGTGGGGTGCGAGTATAGACGCAAATAGTGTGCGAGCGAGAAGTTAATAGATGCGCCGCCATTTCTGATCCCATTCTTTATCCGCACAGGTAGTAGTTAATTTAACCAAAATGTAACTACGAATCAAAAAATCGGCCTGAAATATGGTCTTTAATCAAAACAAGAATATACCACAGTATCTTTTTTTTAATTTATTAATAATTCGCTGCATTATACAAGTAATAGATAAAATCGGTACGTCAAGCTGTATTTTTTATGTGATATGTGTCAGATGAGAAGACTGATCACCTGATGGTAAGATATTGCCGCCGCCGATGGACACTCGAGACACCAGTGGAGCTGCCAACCTTTAAGCCCCCCTTTCCCCGGATTGGGCCTCCGGTACCCTCACTCACGCAGCGAAACACAGCACATTATTATGTGCTCCATCGCGTTTAGTCCCGGTTTTATCTATTATTTGTAATAAATAGTAATGTGTGGAAGTGTCCTTTATCACTTCTAAAGTGATGATGAAGCCAACTTGACCAAAGGAATCCTATATTAGTAGTGTAGTAGGTATACCTATTATACCTGCGAATAGTGGGAGACATTCGGTAGACTATAATATCGGAATGATGAAAAAATGTATAGGCATGCCACATCTCTTTTCTCACGACTTTGATTTCTTTGACACGTAAACCTATTTCGAGACTTTTAATAGTGAGTTGGCTTTCATCCGTAGAACCCTTGCATAAATGATATTTGTTTCAAAATAGACAAACTATAGAATAGGTATTATCCATATTTTATAGGTAGGTACCTCTCCTATAACTCATTTTTTAAGTTTAAATAAGATAAGTCGTTTTCAATTACATACACATAAATGAAATATGTACTTATCATTGAAGATAAAAATCTATGTAAACTATAATAAATAGTAAATTGTTATATCATGAAACAATATGTGTACCATAGAAGAGTCACAAAAAGTACAAAACATGTATGACTCAAAACTCAATATAAATCCGTTATTTTTTATTGTTTACATTCCGAAAACTACACAATAGGTATCGTAAATGAAATTCATTTAGCATGTTTTTTTTCATGATATAGGTGGCAGACGAGCAGCCGGATCACCTGATGGTAAGCGATTATCGCCGCCCATGGACGCCTGCAACACCAGTGGTGTCACAAGTGCGCTGCTTACCTTTTAACCCGCCTTCCCCTGGATTGGGCCTCCGGTACCCTCACTCACGCAGCGAAACACAGAGCATGCACTGCTTCACGCCGGTTTTCTGTGACCGTTGTATTACTCCGGTCGAGCCGGCCCATTCATGCCGAAGCGTGGCTCTCCCACTGTTAAAAGTATGTAAGATCAACAAAATCAGCTGCTCCATACATTATTGCCAAACGGAAATTCTATTTTGTATTATGGCGTATAGGTACTACTAAAATAAAAAAAAAATCATTATTCAATGCTCAATGTCATCACAAATTATGCCAAAATAACCAACATCCAGAAGGGTAGGTACTCGAATATGGGATAAAAAATACCTTGGCAAGAATAAACACTCATTTTCTAAGTTTATCGAAACTTCCATTTTTTCAAGTTTATCGAAGTCTTGAAAGACACAAATCCTCCTCTCATCTCATCTTATCGTGTAACTCCCAGTTGCGTCCAAAGCTGTCGCTCTAGAGCCCGGGGTACGCTTGGACCATGATTCAGGATTTGGGGTGTTTGGTAATTACAATAAAGCGACTGCCGTCTGGCCTTCGTTATCCTTTAACAGGGGAACCAGACCAACTGTAATGGTTACACGTTTCAGAAATGTGCAGGTTCTCAGGGTGAGAGTTGGTGCTCTTGCTGGTGAGAGTTGGTGCTCTTGCTTAAGAGCAACAACTCTCATCAGTGCAGTCAGTCTCCCCAGAGCAGCGTTGTGGCGCGCTGAATGGGAAGTGACGTCCCTCGGGTCCCATATCTCCGAGAGTCGATCAGGCCCCTCTCCCCGGCTTGCCTTATTGGCCGGCTGGGGTGGACCCCGAGCAGGAGCCGCAGGACTCTTACCTCTGGCTTGCCTTCACCAGCCGGCAAGAGTGGGATGTCAGAGCTATATGCTCGCAGGGTGGAAGTGAAAGATGCATAAGTCGCGAGTTGGCACAGTGTCTGTTACCACAGACCTGTACCAGTTCCTGGTAGCTTATTATAGTGGGCCCATCTAGTGAGGGGCGAGTCACTACCTGCCCATTTTTTCGTGATTGTTATCATTGATCGGGCAGGTGCCATAGTCTCTCCATAGTGCCAGTTAATCAGTCCACTAGCACCTCAACCAATAACCCAGTTCATTTTGTTTTCCATTATTTTCTATAGTCATTATGCCAATCGGGGACTGTCCTTGACTACACTTCTGTAGTGTATACAGGGATAGTCGCCGGCTGGTGTCACATCACATTATAGTAAAACTGTCAATGAACGGGTCGCTACGTGTTGGCTTCGGCCCCACGCACGCCTTCCAAAAGTCCGGGACTTAATTGCCCGTGGTTATGGAATTACTGACAAACATAATAATTACAAAACGTCCCACAAATACGCCCAATCACACAACCACACAGATCATCACGATCAAGACTCATTACCTGGGGGGTGTGGTGGGCCACATCACAATCAGATTCGTAGTGTAGAAATTGTACTTGGCCTAGGCCCGTACATTTCTGAAAAGCCAGCAAAAAGCTGTGATACTCAGCGTATAAAGAACATAATAATAATAATATAATAATTATCACAACATCTCATACGTTGACCTGATTCCATATATAAGTAGCTTAAGCACTTGTGTTACAGATATCAGACAACAGAGGAACACAATTATATACTTAAATACATATATTACACCCAGACACAGAACAAACACAAGTGTTCATCGCACGAATGTTTGTCCAGGGTGGGGATCGAATCCACGACCTTCGGCGTAAGCGGCAGGATCACTCCCAATTGCGCCATCCGGTCAGTCGAATAGTAGATATGCACATAGTTTTGACGAATCCAGAGGTGCATGCTCGAATTCGACCCCATACGCAAGTCGATTTCTCAACGGGACTGAGCATA
>CM032476.1:25287562-25502561 GCA_019059595.1 Marasmia exigua | reverse complement strand
CCGGATGATCTCCACACAGGTCGGTCTTATGCCACTCGTATCCAAGGGATTCCCGCGACTTTCACCAGTCATTAGTCCTATTTAATTGTATTAATTAATAAATCTTGGGGGAAGGAAAAAAACCTGCGATTAGCGGTACGGTCTAGTCCCGGTTGTGGTATATCCGACCGCCTTTGCACTTAGATGGATGTCCCAGGATTTTTTGTTAGGGTTAGAGTCCAATACACAAAAGGTTGTGTGCACCTTATCACCTGTGAGGAACATACCTCACAGGTGACAGAAATGTTGGATTTACCTAGGAAAAAGGTAAAAAAGTTAGTTTATTTATTACAAGTACAAATAATCTTAGAACAACAAACAAATTTCATTAATGTCAATAGAATATATAAAACAAACATTATAATAACATTTAATAATAAAAATAGTAGGTACATATAAAAAATGTCAACAATTAGAATTAAAATTAAAATATACACAGAAAAAACAATAAATGTACAATGTTGTTAATAAAATTCACATAAAGATAAATGTATCAGATATAATAGGTAATTTTATACTGGGATCGTCCCTCACATTTGTATTAATTTGCTACACGCATTATTTATATGTCTTTCACGACAAAATTTGGTAAATTCTTGAATGTCATAAAAGCAATTATGTATCAAAATTTCAATCATTATCCTTCTGAAAGCATTGAATGGAAGACTTTGAACACTGTTTGGAAGTAAGTTGTACAATTGGATACACATGCTATAGCTGTTTCTAGCGAAACAGGTTGTAGCTGAGGGTGGTACAGCCAATTTCCATGGGTATCTCCTCGAGCCAAAACTACTATTTTCACATTTATTTATATATTTATTTCACTAACTTATTCTATGCTCGTATTATTGTGATAATTCGCTAATCCACTGGCCCCTAAAACTGCGGCCCCCGATAAACAAGGTGGCAAGAGGTTTCAACGCTGACGGGGTAATTTCACATTTTATTCCGCCGTAAAACAGAGCCCACAGTTTGAGGCGGATTCGCTAAGCTTGCCTTTGTATCGCGTGGCCCGTAGATGACTGACAGACCCGTGTAACTTAAAAACCTGTACTTTTATTCTCTTTGTAAAATACCTGTGGTTTTGCTTTGTTTCGAGGTAACAGAATCAGTATTATAAACACAGGAGGGATATTCCTACATGTCCTTCAAAAATATTTTTGGAGCTGTAGATATGACATTCGTCTGACCAAATGAGAGATGAAATTAATTAACATTTGAGCATGGTTTTATTACCATCCTTGAAATCAAGAGACGTGAAATCGAAAAATAATAAAACCTGGTGTCATTTTATTTATTCATTTCTTTATATCAATAAATAAAATGAATGAATCAGGTAATACCATAATATTAGACCCACGTATCATTTTTTTACTTGCCCATTTTTTTCGCTTTAAATAATAAATGTAGCATAGCGTACCATGTTTTATTGCCCACTCACTGTGAGTTCAGAGCAACCATTTCTCTGAAATGCTGACAAAATTATCTCTTTACACACATTTACGACTTTTAGTCGGTTTTATGTGAGCTCTGGTACAATAGCTGGGGGCCTATTTTCAAGCACTCGACATACATTGAAGTCAAGCTAGATTTAGTATATTCCTCCCAACTTTCTTATTCGACTTCAACGACGAATGCACGAGAATATGCACCTAGATCTTTATTTGCCCTTTCTTGTTAAAATTTTGATGATATTTGAACGACCATTAGCAATTAAATCCATTTGGGTACAAGCGTTGGTAACTCAATATGCCTTTTTGACTCAGAGCTGATTCTTTTATACGATTTAAGGACCGTCAAGAGAAGAGCATCTCCCTATTTAAAAGGTCGACAACGCATCACCGACTCTCTAATTTCGCACAAATTCATGGGCAGCGTTAATTATATAGCTTTAGGCGACCCGCTTTCTCGTTTGTTGCCACTAGTACAAACAACAGAAATAATTATTAGTTATATTACTTCTCCACACTTCTTTGCACATGGAACACTAACCTTTTACACTAAACCAACAAAACATTAATTTAATACAATAAAATCTATTATAATATAATATTGATGAGACTATCGTCGGCTCATGACGATTCAAGCACTTACAAAATTCGTCGTCTTAGCAAGGGGTTCGGATAGCATAAATGGTTAGTGCAGCCACCCGGACTGTGGAAGGTTGTGGGTTCGAGTCCCACCTGAGCCCTACGGAGAATTTTTTAAGTGTATTATTTACTTAAGAATAAATTGCAAAGAATTGCTATACCAAACACAATAATATTCGTTTAGCAGTTTCATCTTAACTGGTGGTCAAATATTTGTAACAATGTTTCCACTGGATATTGTAAAGTATACCTACAATATTGATGAGACTATCGTCGGCTCATGACGATTCAAGCACTTACAAAATTCGTCGTCTTAGCAAGGGGTTCGGATAGCATAAATGGTTAGTGCAGCCACCCGGACTGTGGAAGGTTGTGGGTTCGAGTCCCACCTGAGCCCTACGGAGAATTTTTTAAGTGTATTATTTACTTAAGAATAAATTGCAAAGAATTGCTATACCAAACACAATAATATTCGTTTAGCAGTTTCATCTTAACTGGTGGTCAAATATTTGTAACAATGTTTCCACTGGATATTGTAAAGTATACCTACAATATTGATGAGACTATCGTCGGCTCATGACGATTCAAGCACTTACAAAATTCGTCGTCTTAGCAAGGGGTTCGGATAGCATAAATGGTTAGTGCAGCCACCCGGACTGTGGAAGGTTGTGGGTTCGAGTCCCACCTGAGCCCTACGGAGAATTTTTTAAGTGTATTATTTACTTAAGAATAAATTGCAAAGAATTGCTATACCAAACACAATAATATTCGTTTAGCAGTTTCATCTTAACTGGTGGTCAAATATTTGTAACAATGTTTCCACTGGATATTGTAAAGTATACCTACAATATTGATGAGACTATCGTCGGCTCATGACGATTCAAGCACTTACAAAATTCGTCGTCTTAGCAAGGGGTTCGGATAGCATAAATGGTTAGTGCAGCCACCCGGACTGTGGAAGGTTGTGGGTTCGAGTCCCACCTGAGCCCTACGGAGAATTTTTTAAGTGTATTATTTACTTAAGAATAAATTGCAAAGAATTGCTATACCAAACACAATAATATTCGTTTAGCAGTTTCATCTTAACTGGTGGTCAAATATTTGTAACAATGTTTCCACTGGATATTGTAAAGTATACCTACAATATTGATGAGACTATCGTCGGCTCATGACGATTCAAGCACTTACAAAATTCGTCGTCTTAGCAAGGGGTTCGGATAGCATAAATGGTTAGTGCAGCCACCCGGACTGTGGAAGGTTGTGGGTTCGAGTCCCACCTGAGCCCTACGGAGAATTTTTTAAGTGTATTATTTACTTAAGAATAAATTGCAAAGAATTGCTATACCAAACACAATAATATTCGTTTAGCAGTTTCATCTTAACTGGTGGTCAAATATTTGTAACAATGTTTCCACTGGATATTGTAAAGTATACCTACAATATTGATGAGACTATCGTCGGCTCATGACGATTCAAGCACTTACAAAATTCGTCGTCTTAGCAAGGGGTTCGGATAGCATAAATGGTTAGTGCAGCCACCCGGACTGTGGAAGGTTGTGGGTTCGAGTCCCACCTGAGCCCTACGGAGAATTTTTTAAGTGTATTATTTACTTAAGAATAAATTGCAAAGAATTGCTATACCAAACACAATAATATTCGTTTAGCAGTTTCATCTTAACTGGTGGTCAAATATTTGTAACAATGTTTCCACTGGATATTGTAAAGTATACCTACAATATTGATGAGACTATCGTCGGCTCATGACGATTCAAGCACTTACAAAATTCGTCGTCTTAGCAAGGGGTTCGGATAGCATAAATGGTTAGTGCAGCCACCCGGACTGTGGAAGGTTGTGGGTTCGAGTCCCACCTGAGCCCTACGGAGAATTTTTTAAGTGTATTATTTACTTAAGAATAAATTGCAAAGAATTGCTATACCAAACACAACAATAAAATTGATTTACCTGACATGTTGCTTACCGAGTATTTTATCAGAATCCTAAATATGTTAACAAAAAACAGTAAAGAAGATATCAATAAAACCATCGAGTCCAATTCAAACTACGAAGAAAAAGTCGACACGACACACTTGAGTATTCATAAAGCCATTCCATTAAGGATTGCAAGGGAAAATGCAGCAAAAAATGTTGTTACAATTGCATTAATTTGACTGAATAAGAATCAGCCAATTATTCAGATGTACCGAACCGAAGGCTGTATCGATGAATATTAATTGTTTTTTATGTTTCTGAAAAGGTTAAAATTTCGATGTTAAGATTATTGCCTGAATACGGAATGCAATTTAATGGTTCGTGATGTTTTCGTTCTGTGTGGGAGTTTTATCAAAAAATAACTTCTGGTACTGACGAAGGGCGCAGTGGAAGTGCCGGATCAATAGCCGCTGTAAGAGTATACAATTATCGTTGTATTTTTATAGGTATACAGCTTTGATTAAGTATAATAAAAGGTGTATAGGGTATCATTTTTTTTAATATGGCTCTACCCAAAGATAATTCGCCAATGTCAAGTAACTTATTGAGAATAAGCAGGTAGTCAACAGTCGAAGTCAGTCAAAGTCACAGTCACTCAATAAAACGTCGGTGTTTTAAGTTTTATCAACCTACGGATTCAGCGAATATCACTCTAAAAGCAATCGCGGATTTTAAGACTATTAGGTCCAAGCAAGTTGTCACGAGACAACTCACTCGACACACAATAGCAGTGTTTAAAACGATACAATCTAACAATAGTTAATATTAGGATCACTTTATGGCACTTCACTGCATAAATAAATACCAAATTTGTACACTAAAAACCACTAGACACTAATTTAAAACCTCTGAATTGCATCAGCCCATGCGGCTTGCGGCACCGAGTTAGCACACACACACAGTACACTTGTTAGCAAACTGAAGTGGCAATGGGCTGGTCATATTAGCCGCAGAACTGACAGCCGTTGGAGCCGTAAAGTCCTTGAGTGGAGACCGTGACTCGGTAAGCGTAGTGTAGGACGCTCTGCGACTAGATGGGATGATGACATTCGAAGGCTGGCTGGTGTGGGCTGGATGAGAGTGGCCGAAAATCGGGAGCAGTGGCGTGCATTAGGGGAGACCTATGTCCAGCAGAGGACGAGTGTGGGTTGCTGATGATGATGATGATGATGCGGCTTGTTTTAGATTAGTGACATAGATACAGTTAAACATGAGATATAAACAAAGTACATACAAATTAAATCAGTGTCAATAAAATTGTCAGTCACTGGGTTGAAGTCTAAAAGCAGGTTTTACCTATTTTTAAGGTGACCGGTAGGGCACAATAGCGACTCCAATCGATTTAATTTTTAGCTACTAAACCAGTTCTATTTTATCAATTTTACAGATCTTCGGTAGAAATGCGTTTTTTGATTTTACTTACGTACGAGTATGCGCAATTGTGACTTCACAATTGTTGCGGGTATCCATGGGCGACGGCAATAGACTACTATCTAGTGATCAGACGGATCACTAGATGGTCGTCTGCCACCTATCACATGCAAAAAAATCTAGAAAATACCCTTTGACCCATTTTTTTTTCTTAATCCGATTGAAGTGTGGTTCAGTCTCAACCCCTTGATGAAAGATTGTGTACCTAATATATCAGATCAGTTAGGGGTGTGCGTGGTTATGAACAATAAAACATTGACAAAAAAATGACGATAGTTAACGATTGTTTTCGCTTATTCGCTATGAATTAACTACATAATGCATATTCATCTTTGGAACCTGAGTCTACAAGTCTCTGCAAATAGTATTTCCCCCGACTTTCTTCGTCTAGACGGAGACAATGATAGTAAAATCTTGGGCCATGTAATGCATTAAAGTGCTAAGTGAAAAGTTAGTGCCAACTCGTGTAAAAATGACACGACATTATTGTGTGCTTTGGTTGGACACTTTCAATTTACGAGATAAGCACTTTAATCTAAAAATATCTTTTAAGTTAAAATAAAATAAAAACTGCTATTATATCGGCTACATGCTAATTTTCACAATTACCTGAGATAAAACCGTTTCAGAAGAAAAAATAAATGAAAAGACTCACTTTAGTGAATCAGACCGCAAATAATTCAAGTCTCTTTCTTTTTTTCTAATATGTTCTTTTGTTCCTGAGATGTTGTGAGATTATTTTTTTTTAATAATAATAATTTTCACAACATCACAGGTTGACCTGATTCCGTACTAAGTAGCTTAAGCACTTGTGTTACAGAAATCAGACAACAGAACACAAATATATACTTAAATACATATATTACACCTGTGAACAACACAAGTGTTCATCGCACGAATGTTTGTCCAGGGTGGGGATCGAACCCACGATCTTTGGCGTAAGAGGCAGGATCACTACCAATTGCGCCATCCGGTCAGTCAAATCTCAAATTTCATACTAAGTTTAGAGACATAAAACATATACCAAAGTATTAGAATTCTATAAATGAACATTATATATTATAATAAGGTTCAAATACGTTCTAGCAAATTTTGTGTTAATATCTACTTAAATACATAATTTAAGTTTAAAGTCTCACCTTTTCTAGCCTTTTCCCAAATATCTGCCACCGTTTTTAGGGTTCCGTAGCCAAATGGCAAAATACGGAACCCTTATAGATTCGTCATGTCTGTCTGTCCGTATGTCACAGCCAGTTTTTTCCGAAACTATAAGAACTAAACTATTGAAACTTGGTAAATAGATGTATTTTGTTAACATCACATTTATGAGGTTTCACTTATGGACGTGTGGGGTATCTATGGATAGATCTTTAAAACTGATGTTAAGGTTTCTAATATATTTTTTCTAAACTTATTACTTTGCGCAAGTGACGCTCTTAAAGTGGTAAAATGTGACCCCCCCCCCCCCCCCTCTAACTTCTATAATAAAAGAATTGTAGAACAAAAAAAAATTGAATTGTAAAATAAAAATATGATATACCATGAATATTACCTACCATTAACAACGAAAATTGGCGAGTCCGACTCGCACTTGGCCAGTTTTTACTTCTAGTGGTGTAACTCATATGAGTTTCTTATATAGATTACTATCCAAAGAAGGCGTCTTTCTTTGTCTGTGCACTTTCTAAATTTTCAATGAAAATTCGCGGTTAAAACTTAGACCATCATCATTCTTTCTTGCTCTTAAGATTCGTACAACGGCCATTCCCAACTACCCTCGCTACAAGAAGTTGGGTGCTTTAGCCCAAGGTTCTGGGAGTGTGCTGGCAATGAATTCAAGTCAGTGATGTTACGATAGCTATAAGCTATATAGCTCTAGATAATTATTCTATCGATAGTTCTAAAAATATCGACATTATATTTGTATTTAGCATAATATGGTTAAATAGCATAGCACAATAATATTTTAATATTTTTGTTTTTCGTTTCTTTTCAATCTTTAGGTATTTGGGAATGTCTTGCAAATCCTTGGAAGCGAACGCGCCCGCAACAGTGCTGCCAACGGTACATTTTACAAACTCAATTTTCTGACATTTTCTACTGATGGACACGTTTCCCGAGCGTGCAATTCTAAATTCAATCTATTCTATTTATAAAGAGGCAAATCCTACAGACAGCGGCAGAGTTTATTCGTAATCCGAAAATACAAAACGCTTGCGCGATGTAATCGACACCTGGCGCCATCTATCCTTCTGTGCCAGGACAATCTGCCCTGGGTCGTCGGGTCAGGGACTTGGGACTTCTTAACTAGGCACTGAATTAAAATTGAAGACACTAAATTAAAAAAAATGCTAATTATTGTTATCTTGCTAGGGAAGTAGTGTAATTGTTGCGATGGGACTATCGATAGATTATCCCTATCGCAACACTAGCCGAAGGTTCTAGGAGTGCGCTCACAATGAATTTAAGTAAGCACTCTTGTTTCTTAGCGACAACATGTATTTATTGTCGAAGCGGGAACTCTCCGAGGTTTCTGTTTAGAGAACTTTTGTTTCATTCTAAGTGGTTTTAGTAAAACTTTGCTATTTCAAGCGCAATGATTCAATTAGATTAAGAATGTTAGGCATTTTGTGACCACTTTTCTATCACAAAATAAGTGGACTCAGAAAGTTAGCTTGAGCTGACTTTGATATCGATAAGTTTGTTACAGCTATAGTTGACGACCTCGTTGGCGCAGTGGGTAGTGCGTCGCATTTTTAAAGCGACGGCTGCGCTTGGGGTCCCGGGTTCAATCCCCGGGTCGGGTCAAAATTTGTACCTGAGCTTTTCTGTTGAAAAATTCTCAGTGTCAGCCCGGAGTCTGGAAGTTGGCGGTCTTGTACCACCGTGCCTCGGAAAGCACGATAAGCCATTGGTCCTGCGCCCAATCCCTCTCCGGTCATGTCACGCTGGTGTCCCATCGGATTATGAGTGTAAGGGAACAGAAAGTGAACTTGTGTTTACGCGCTCACTTGAGCACTAGAATATACCCTGCGTACGTGGGACATTATAGGAGTATATCGTATCGTGTCTCTCCCGTACATCTGTCTCTGTCATTACTGCTATAACTAGTTGGGATTACTGAAGCGCGCATGTATGTATGCGTAGTGTATTTACCTCTTAATGTATGTAGCTGCCCTTCTGTGTATTATTATTTTGTGGTTCTACACCGTTATATTTTTGTCGTTCACATCCCAAATACCTGACTTTAGGTATCCTGAAAGAGTCGTTTTACTCAATACTCGATACTCAATTTTTTATTTGCATTTCATAGCGTACAAACAAGGTCTTATAAGGCATAGCATGTTAGATCAACCAAATAAGTAAGTAAACATTTATTGACCACATACAAGTAAATCTTGTATAGATAGGACACATAACATAAACATGAGGAGATTGCACAGTAATACATAGGAAAGAAATATTTAAACAAAAACAAATAAAATAACTTAATACATACTACTGACCAAGGAAGAAGAAGACACAAAGTAAAGTAAAAAAAATAATTATAAAAAACATTTATTAACCAAAAACACACATTAACAGAAAGAAAAGTTCTTTGACTCCCACACTAGGCAGAGCCTGTCTCGTGGGTGTCAAATCCTATGAATTTCCGCTATGCTAATTGTCTAAATTAAGACTAAAGTGACAAACTGAATGTAATCTTAATGTGATCAAAAATACTAAAATTTAAGTTATGGCTGTAAGCGCGTTAGTGAAGTTGTGTGTGTGTGTGTGTGTGTGTGTGTGTGTGTGTGTGTGTGTGTGTGTGTGTGTGTGTGTGTGTGTGTGTGTGTGTGTGTGTGTGTGTGTGTGTGTGTGTGTGTGTGTGTGTGTGTGTGTGTGTGTGTGTGTGTGTGTGTGTGTGTGTGTGTGTGTGTGTGTGTGTGTGTGTGTGTGTGTGTATGTGCATATGTGTATGTGTGGTGAGGAGGAGTTGGGTTTTGGGTAGCCCGATGATTTGAGTCTTGGGATCGAGCGACAGGATGGTGCTAGATGTGTATATATAAGGCCGTGTGGTGCCTGGCAGAGTAGAATAGGCCACCCTCACTCTTACCGAGGTGTCGTAAAAGGCGACTAAGGTAAAGCCGCTGGCATGATCTTCAGCATCCAGGGAAGGAAAACTCTGCATTCATATCAAAACCCTCGCCAACCCGTCTGCCAAGCGCGATGAGTATGGCAATTACCCCTCATGTGATTGAGGCAGGCTCGTGCCCCAGCAGTGGGGACTTAAATGGGCTGACGATGACGACGATGACGATGTATTTATTTATTTATTTATTTATTTAGAATTACCAACATAAGATACAGCACATGAGGAAATAAGTAGGTATACAATGAATAAAAAACCTTAAAACTAACTGTTCTTACAATTATAGGTAATTACAGCATGCAATTATCCTAATATTATTACAAAAATTAAAATTGTAAGCAAAAACATATAAAACAGAAAAAAAGAAACATTAATGAAAAAATATAAAACACAAAAGAAAAAAACTAATAATAAACGAAAACAAAAATACCCAACAAAGTATTTAAGGCATGCTAAGGTAGGTCACATGCTCTGATCAACGACAGAAACTTTTGTAGCGTTTGGCAGTGTATATCGAGACCGGGAGCCTCCCCGACAAGGTATATTCAAGTACTAAGTACATTTACGAGAATACTTTGAGAATTTCCTCAGACTGTTTGTTGTTCCAGGATAAAAATAGGCTTAAAAGCCTCTTTTTAGCTTCATGAGTTTGGCAGTATTGTATATTTGTGATATTTGCAAGTGTGTTGTACATTCGGGGTTTAATTTCAACTGTGGGGAGCTGGTCAAGAAAGTCGTCAAGAAGGTCCAATCTCAGCATGTGCAACGGTTTTCAGCTTGGACCTTGAGTGGCTGACGATATAAATTATGAATTTGACAGATACAAAGAATGTGAAAAATAATAAAAGACAAAAAAAGAACGAGGATACAAAGATGCAGCGGTAACAATGATAGCAGACCGCGCCGAGTGTGTAGTGCGAACGGGATGTTACCGATCGTGTGGAGGTGCCGTCAGCTGTCTAAATAAGCGAAAAAAAATATAAGTTGTTCCATACATTATAGCCGGGTGGATAGAACAACCGTTTTTTTTTGTCGCTTTTAATGAGGTTTTCGAGATGTAAACGATAAAAAAATTACGGTATATAGAACATTTTTCATGTGACATCTTTCATAGACAACTACGGAATCCTACATTGCGCATGTTCGGAACCCTATATTGCACATGGTGGCTAGTTAGTGTAGTAGCACGCACTTGGCTAGTTTTTAAAGTCGTTTTTTTATTTGAAAGGAGACAGAAGAATAGACTAATGACCTTATAGTAAATGATTCCTGTCGCCCATACCAGCAACACTAGTGGATTCAAGAATGAAACATTTAACCCCCTTTCCCGTCCAATAACGCCTCTAGTACCTACCCTCACTCACTTGGCGAAATACAGCGCAAACGCTGCTTCACGCCGGCTCTGTGAGGCCGTGGCATCACTCTGGACGATCCGGCCTATTTACAATAATTTCAAATGTATTTTATTTACACACTACTGACTTTCCGGTTCCTGTGGTGGAATCACATTATGTTTATTCATTTCTTAGTATATTTTATAATATATCGACATAATATATGTGTAATCACATGTACCTTTATTATACCTACAAATAAATAGTTATACATTTTAATGTATGACGATTTGAATATGCTATATGTATACAAGCCTGTGCAAATAAAGATATTTTGAATATTCATTTTTTTTACAATAAATACTTATTCCGTAACCAAATTAATGTTTTGCCTATTTAATTGTTATGTAACAGCATGTTCCTGTCTCTATTACACTGCCCCCTCAACAAAATGACCCCTTCATTACAACACGACACATCGCGATACTGGTCACATGAGTAAGCAATAGACAGAACCTAAGTTCGGAATAACATTTTGCGTTAGGTACAATCGGCTGCAAGGTATTCCAAAAGATGTAACACTTTAGTACCTTCTCATAATAGCTGGCACCGGAATTCCATCTTATACGGAAGGTATTTTATTGTGACAAGGTACTAGAGTATACACCATCTTTTAGCAGCCGACCGTATAATAAGGGGCACAGACAGGTGTGAAAATCAACTTAAACCGAATATTTTTTTCTTGTGAACCCCCACATTATAACAGTGAATTTTGCCAATGTCAAGTAAAATACAGAGTAAAGTAAAGTAAAAAAGTTTCCAAGAGACCAACAACTCTGATAAGCATAGTGATGCTCATAGTGATAAGGTCGCCTTCGTTGTACACATCCTGTAATACCTAATTTTTAAGTTTTCCTACTTTATTTTGAGTGCAATAAAAGTATATTCATTCATTCATTCTGACAGACTCATCTGTCTGATCTCGCGAATGTTCATGGGCGGCTGTGATTATTACCTGTAGGTAACCCGTTTACTCATGTGTCATAAAAAATGTATAAGTGTTGACCATGGAACTGAAGCCAGCGGAATATGCCATTTTTGGAAACAACTTCACAGAGTGTGAAAGAAATTCAACGCAGGTTGGAGCGGTAGAGAAAGAACGTCCGCCCAGCACGGTACCCCAGAACAAATGACATTCAAATATGGTTTTCTATGAAAAGGCACAATCTGTTTAGGGTCTATGGTGTTGACTCCATTAATATGACTGTCAGTCAGTCAATACAAAATGAAACATTTGTTTTGACCTTATGTCTGTGTTTTACGTTGCCTACACGATTATTAATGTCGAATTCAGTCAATGTCAAAGTCATTCAATACAGCGACGACAACGAGAATGAGAATGTGGATTTGACCTATACGTCTACGTGTTATAAGTTAACTTAATGATTATTCCTGTCGAAGTCAGTCAAAGTGTTGACGAAGAGTCTTGTAGCTGTTTTTACCTTCAAGTCTGCTTTTTACTTACTCATGTGGTCCGGATGAATGTTGCAGGAGCAATCTGCGGATGCGTCCGCTGCGTTTGTTATGCACCCTTGTGTCATGGTTGCTCTGCCATGATGGCCGACAGGGAGGTGCATTCCCTAATTTTGAAATTGGGAATGTTGGTGGAATAAAGTAAAAAAAAAAATTGGTGTGCCCAAATTCTAATCTCGACTCCTTTAAACATATGTTGAATTTTAAATTCTTAGGTTGGTATTCCTGGGAAACGCATATGATGCAATTCAAAAGTTTTTAATGCGTAATCAATTAGGAAATCGATTATGGTGTCCACACTAATTTGTTTGGTGTTATAAATGTTAAAGTATTACAATATTTGGGTCCAGCCGTTACGCTCTCATTCTCTCATTCACTCCGCGAGCTGCTCGGCGGCGACGCGCTCGATTTTCAAAATTTATTTGTCCGCATGCGCTCGGTCGCGACGCTCATGATGTATTTTTTAAAGTACTGTTGGGATTAAAATTGTGGAATAAAAATAATAAATAAGAAAGTATTGTAGACTTATGGGTTTCTGAACGATTTTGCATGCCCAAATTATATTATTATTTGTTAATTTTTCAATTTTATTAGTTAATAGATTTTGATATTCAAACCGAGCCAGAGAATTAATAGTAGATAACAAAAGATAATTATAAGGAAAAAAATAATGATTATACAAACAAAATCAACAATATTTTCTTTTACCTAATATTTCTATACAATTCAACCTATTTGTTCATATTTAAACAAACAAAGTACATAGTTCAACTCAGCCTAACAATCTATCATTTAACAATTTTAATCGCAACCGTACTTTTCAAAAAAATCATGAGCGTCGCGACCGAGTGCTTCACGGACAAGCAATGTTAGATAAATAAAACAAGCAAAAAATAAATCAGCTGTTCCTTACAACAATAATAATGTATGGAACAGCAAATTTTTTTTTTGCCTATTTTGTTGATCTAACATGATAAATGGGCATTATTCATAAATAAATAAATATTTCACATCATCACATACATTGATCTGACAACGAGATAGGATAGCTCAAACACCTGTGTTATGGAGATCAGAATCAGTTCACGATATCCTTTTATCAGGTTTTCGATATGTAATCTATAAAAAAATTACTGACATACACACTATTTCAGTATTTTTTCCTAATTTTTTTTAATAACGCTTCCTCTACGGAGGCATTAAGTTTAAATAAATGTCGTATATCTCGTGATCTGGGGAATATTCTATTCACCGTCCTGCCATGCCATGTGGGTGTGAGATGAAAATGTATTTATGAAAATATTCTCCTCTAGCTAACTTACAAAAGTATTAAAAACCGTTACTCACAGACCATAAATCACCAGTATTTTCTGCACCACATTACTAGCCTCATCTCCTAGCAGAGCTACTTATGCTTATAGAGGTATAATTGAATTGCAAACGCCGAGCGCTAGTGATGAAAGGACTTTTAATCGAAACTCGACTCAATTTTCAAGACTCGACTCAAAAATACTCGATTCTTTTTACTAATTTAAGTCATTAGACTTGAGTCGTACAGGATGTCGCAGCCGTTGCAGGCCACCCACAAGGTGAACCGACGATCTGGCGAAGGTGGCGGGAATCCATTGGATGCGGGCGGCACAGGACCGATCTGTGTGGAGAACATTGGGGGAGGTCTATGTCCAGAAATGCTGAAATGATAATGATGATGATAAGTCATTAGAGCTCAACTCTGAAATAAAAGACTTCAGTCTCTTAAGAACGACTTAGTCCCGAGCCTTTGAGTAAAGGACT
The DNA here is from genome assembly GCA_019059595.1 of Marasmia exigua. Classification (NCBI taxonomy): domain Eukaryota; kingdom Metazoa; phylum Arthropoda; class Insecta; order Lepidoptera; family Crambidae; genus Marasmia; species Marasmia exigua. The sequence continues at coordinate 25,488,218 of CM032476.1, read as the reverse complement.
CAAGTCCTTTAACATAAGATGAACTGTTTAACATGTGATTATAAAACATCTTTATATAAAATAATAGTGATTGTTCATTGTTTTATTCATTTTTTAAATTTTGAATCACTATATATTGAGCGCACCTCAAGACTTAAGACTCCCGCGAACAGAGTCGTGCTCTGTGGTTCGAACCTTTTCGTTAAGAGTCGCTTAAACTTCGGAGTCATTTCAAAATTACTCAAGTCTTATAATAGACTCATAGTCCCGAGTCTTGGACTCAAATAAGGCTTAAGGTTCAGGGTTTAAAGACTCATTGAGTTGTTAACTGTATGACTCGAGTCGAGTTCCTGTTGAGAGCTTAATAACCTCAAGTCCTTACATCACTACCGAGCGCGGCACGTGCCGGGGGCCTGAGGGACCGCACCGACAATATTCGCTTTATCTATTTTTAACGGCAACTTGAAGGTTAATCATTGGTGCAGATTTGAAAGGTTGCGATGACGAGTGAAGGGTTGCAGCTAATTGATAGTGCAAATTGGTGGAGACAGGGTTTGTATGCAGATGTTTTGAATTGGGCCCTTTTGAAGGGTTCTTAATTCTGCCAGTGACAAGTTCACGACATAAGTCTTTTGGAAGAAAATGCGATTAATTTTCCTTAAAATACTAATTGATTTGAAATATCAAAACCAGTTTAGGCCACCCCTGCACTGTTTAGTTTGGAAAGTAAACATAGAGTTAATGTAAAATACAAACCTTTTACGAAAAGAAGAAATCAATTAAATTGAAAAAAAAAACTTATCTCATCTTAAAAGCTAATCTTGAAGAATTAATATAGGTGACAAAAATACCATTTGTTAATCTCATATTTTAATATGCGATTACCAATTTATTTATGTGACGTATCAAGAAAATTGCACCTCAATTGCAAAATATTTTAGTATTTCCAGACCAATAATTTCTAGAGCACATAATGTCTACACATTCAGTTAAAGCACGGAGAAGGAAGCTTACGCTGCATAAAGTTTGATTTTAACAGATTTTTTTTTTTAATACAATCTCTACCACACTTGTGATGATGCCAAACATAGCCCTTTAAACCTTGTCGGGCTGTATACTTTCAAGAAGGTTACCTAATTATAAGCGATTGCTATCAACCACCCTACAATAATGTAATTACATTACCCTACAACATGTACAATACTAGACTTTCCGAATACTGGACCTTGGTTCAAGCGTACACTGGGCTCCAAAACGTCGCTCTTTCAATTAAACTTCCATAAAAAAATACTTTTTTTTTGTGTAAAAAATAAATCGATACCTCATGTATTTGGAAAAGTCAGCTCTTATGTCGTGACTATTGCAGATTTGTTGCTCTTACAAGTGTAACATAAATAAACGTATAATTATAAGAAACTGACATTTACACTGGTTTCATCTAAATAATGGTCTTTAACATATTTAAGTGAGATTTGATGTTAGTATATTATAAAGTAAAAAAATAAAAAAAAAAACTTTATTCAATTTAAGTCCATACAGAACATTTATGAAGGTCAAATATTACGTAATCTACCGCTGATTCGGAAAGTCAATTTCTACCGAGAAGAATCAGCAAGAAACTCAGTAGTTACTATTTTCAAATAATATGGTAATTACAATTTTCATTGGGCCGTGTGGTCCCCGGCAGAGTAGAATAGGCCACCCTCACTCTTACCGAGGTGTCGTTAAAGGCGACTAAGGTAAAGCTGCTGCCATGATCATCAGCACCCAGAGAAGGAAAACTCTGCATTTATATCTAAACCCTCGCCAACCCGTCTGCCAAGCGTGGTGAGTATGGCAATTACCCCTCATGTGATTGAGGAAGGCCCGTGCCCCAGCAGTGGGGACTTAAATGGGCTGATGATGATGAATTTTCATTCTTATACAAATTAAGATTACAGTGACAGTATGATATACAATGCATATAATTAATATCGTTAAGATAAATCGTCAAAGTAAAATTATGAAATAAATTATACATTAGAGGACAGGCGAAGAAATCGACATGTCCAGGAATCTTTATCATTTAAATAATCATGTACTTTATAGTAGCCTTTCTGCATTAAGCAGTTTTTTACATTCAACTTAAACTTATGTGCCGGTAAATCAATAATATTGTTAAATCAATTATATCAAGAGTATCGCTTCGCATGCCGTGGTAACCAATAATTAAGTCACCACTAAGAATTTAATTACCTACTGCGATAGTCTTAAGAATGTTGTAGTGTATGACTTGATGGTTGTCCAAATATATAAATAAATAAATACACGCTATTAAAATGAGGGGATAACAGATATAGATAGATATACTTTATCGCACAAAATACACAACTTAAGTACTAGGCATTGCAGAAATTTTACAGAACAGACGGATATCCGTTACAACAGAAGGCAAAATAAAATACGAAAGCCAGAAAAATAATTTGTGTGATGCCTTGGGTGCCGTCTTACCCTTTTAAAACGTTACCACTGCACAGCCACGATTCGGCAGGCGCGACCGCAGTGATACCACGGCCTCATAGAAACCATTGTAAAGTAGCGCTTACGCTATGTTTTGTCGAGTGAGTGAGGGTGTCGGAAGCCCGGCATCGGAAAAGAAAGCGAGTTAAAGGATGACAGCGCACTTGTGACGCTTCTAATGTTGTAAGTCTCTATAGGTAGCTGCAATCGCTTACTCTCAGGGGTTCCGTCTACTTGTCTGCCACTTATCATAAAACAAATAGAACAAGAGGGTCCGATATTTGTCTTTTTCATCTACCAGGAGGCAGATAGAACTAGAGGGTCAGTCACGGAATAAAGCTAGACAAAACTGACACTGCATTTGTGACTGCTCTGATGTTACGGCTATACATGAGCGGTGCATTCGCTTATCATCAGGTGATCCGCCTCCTCATCATCTATAACCTGCTATCTACTATACTAGGAACTGTGTTTAAAATCAGTTCCACTACCCTTTTAGGGTCATTATTGGCACAGCTTATAAGCACTGGTATCATAACTTAACAGATTATGATCCTCTCCATCATCAGTCTACACCTAGGCTAGGGTAGAAGCGCAAATTGGATAAGCCGTCATTACTGGCTGCAGTCCAGGACACGGCGCCATAATTTAGATGTTTCATGTATCATTTCGGCATCGAAAGCGATAAAATTTTACGGTTATAGCACGCCATATGCTCGGGTGCCGATACCTCCGGATGCGGGTATAGGGGAAAAGGGAGCGGGCGAGAGAACTCAGCAAGTGAGAGAGAGCTATGCAAAGTACTTTCACCTTAAAAATTGCAGAAACGTAGACGGTTAGACTCAAAGGATGAAGCAAAATCTATGCACTCTAAATAAGGTGTTGAAAAAGACTGCATCAGAAACCTTAGACACTACTTAGGCATACCTAATGTTTCCTGGAAGAACTACAAATCAAACGGAGACTATCGGGAATCGAGCCTCGCATCTTACAAGCGCTGTCGCTTTAGCGCAACTGTGGCGCAACCCATAAGCCAGTGAGGTACCAGAGCAACCCATTACCTCCCATGGCCATACCAACACTACAGTTATACTTGACGAATCGTGAGAGATGTGCGCAGATATTGCTTGTCCCCCGGACTCTTGCACTCAACTGCGCACAATTCTTGACTCCCTACAAGTTATCATTCACGGTGCCGTTCTTGAAGTTGTTCAAAAATACGTATACCTCGGGCAGACTTTGCAATTGGGTAAAAACAACCTCGAGGATGAGGTGAATAGGAGAATCCAGTTAGGTTGGGCAGCATTTGGAAAACTACGTCGTGTCTTCGTATCGTCGATACCACAGTGCCTAAAGACGAAAGTCTTCAATCAGTGCGTCCTACCCGTCATGACATACGGAGCCGAAACGTGGACACTTACGGTACGGCTGGTCCACAAGTTAAAGGTCGCTCAGCGGGCTATGGAACGAGCAATGCTCGGCGTCTCTCTCCGAGATCGAATCCGAAATGAGGTGATCCGGCAGAGAACCAAAGTTATCGACATTGCTCACCGGGTTAGCAAGCTTAAGTGGCAGTGGGCTGGCCATATTAGCCGCAGAACCGACAACCGATGGGGTAAACGAGTTCTGGAGTGGAGACCGCGTCTTGGCAAACGTAATGTAGGGCGCCCTCTGGCTAGGTGGGAGGACGATCTGCGCGGGATGGCTGGCAAGAGCTGGATGCGAGAAGCCATGGATAGATCACAGTGGCGAACAATTGGAGAGGCCTACGTCCAGCAGTGGACTGCGATAGGCTGATGATGATGATGATGATGACAAGTTATCAGTCTATATCATTGTTCCTAAATTTAGAAATCTCCCCCTTCTGTGGCCGCAGACACCACATTATGGGTGGCACCATCTGGCTCCGGGCAGTCCAGGTCGCATCTCCTACGGTGCCAGCCGTGCGCTAACTCACGCAGCCTGGCAAAGTTTCGCTATCAGAGCAGTCAAAGTTTGAGAAGGAATGGTAAGGAAGTTCACAATAACTTACCATGGGAGAAACGTACTTCGACATGAAAGAGCCGGCTCGAAAGGAGTGACACCACGACCTCAGAAAACTAGAAGCAGCGTCTGCTCTTGTTTCTCCGAGTGACTGAGGGCATCGAAAGCGCAATCCGGGGGAAAGTTCAAAGGATGACAGCGCACTCATAACTCCACTGGGTGTTGTAGGTATCATTGTGAAGCGGCAACCGCTTACCATGATGTGACTCATCTGTTCGTCTGTTTGTGTATCACAAAAAATATTAATATTTCTCCGCTCCTAACATATCCTCTCCCTAACCCAGTAACAATACCCACCTATGAGTCTGAGCTTCCTATACGAGCGAACTGAGCTTATGTTGACATAACCGAGGCAAGGCAGCCACAAAATCCGCACAATACAAGTAATGGAAATAGTTTGTTCCAAACGTTGAAGAAGCTAGGTAGTTTAAAATAACGCGACTGACGTGACTCGCGATAAGTGAGATAACAGGCAAACTTTTTTGTATGTAAAAGGTGGCTGATCACCTAAAGGGCTAGTACGAACTTTTCGAAGAATCGCAGCGTATGCGTATCGTAAGCAATTGAATAATTTCAGCAGAAACAATTTTCTTGTTTCGTACTTTTTAGAGCGTGTTTTTTGGTAGTCGCGTTTTAGTTTTTAAACTTTATTTTTATTTAACATATTTTTAGTTATGTAAATAAAATACATATTTGAAATGTGCTAAAAAGCTCTTTCATTTGATACCCCACAAGGTATCGTCAAGCAAATTTTTTTTAGTCAATTACTCTAAGTCCCCTGGAGGTAGCTGTAGTCAATTTAACGTGACGTCATGTCGCCTATAACCATTAAGACGCTTCTAACGACACCTCATTTGTTCAAATATGATAACTAGTTTAGAAGTTATGAGGGAACAGATGAACAATCATACATATATACATACATGTCATAACAATCCTTTTTGCTTCGCCATAGTCGGGTAAAATAGGGCTATCATACGTTTATTTGAACGATATAACTCCGTAAAATATAGCTTGACTAGAATGACAGATGTCATTTGACCTTTATTTCAATGGACATTAGGTTTATCATTTAACCAAATTTTATTCCATAGATTTTTATGACTATAAACCTATAGATAATTTTCATTTCAGCCGTCATTCTTATCAACGTGAAAGGAGATCCTCGGACTTTCATACATTTTTGGTTCAAAAATGAAAGTGCCAGCAAAAAAATATTTTTGCTGGATTCTGATAGGTTGTCATAATGTATGAAGTTGTTGATTTTTGAACTCGAATAAAACCAAAGACAATGACCCTATAGCTTTGGTGCCACTATAATGAATACTAAGAGGAATAAGTCATACGAAAAACAAAAAAAAGTATAGCTACTTGGACTTAAAAAGAGGACGTCCTTTTAAGCACTATATTGATAGTTACTACAGGACACGTTTTTTTTCATATTTTTTTTCGCGAGTGTTCAATGGCTACTTGGCGAGTGCACAGCTAGTCAGACTATGTTGCTTATTTCATAAGTAGGCATACATCGTGATTTTTTGAATACCCATAAAACTTCTCTTATGTGTAATTTCAAAACGCAAATTCACATTCCCATACTAATTGCATCGATCATCTGATCACTTTTGTTTCTTTGCATTAGTATAATACCTTTGAGAATTTTCGCAGATATTCTAAAAATCATCATCATCATCTTCATCAGCCCATTTAAGTCCCCACTGCTGGGGCACGGGTCTCCCTCAATCACATGAGGGGTAATTGCCATACTCACCACGCTTGGCAGACGGGTTGGCGAGGGTTTTGATATTAAATGCAGAGTTTTCCTCTTGGAGTTGGGTGGTCCGCTTCTACTCAGTAAGCCAGTACATCGAGGAGCTGGTCTAAATCCTCGACGCAACACTACATCTTTCCGCTATGTGTTCGAATCCACCAAAAAAAAAATGTAAAAAATATCTGGCACTTGACCGTTCTAAAAATCACGACGCATGTAATAACTGTAATATATAACTATATCTAACATCAATATAAACTTTAATATCATTTATACAAGAAACTACAATACCGATGTTCTAAGAAGGCAGCTCGATTCGATAGCGCAAGCCCAAAGCGATGCATTATAGAGAAGCAGCTCGGGCCAATATTATTAGAACAAGCAAAAGTTGCTCGTAACAGGTACGGCAAACGCAAATATTGAATCGGAACAAGTTTCATGCGCTCGAGTCGATGTTATTTAATTATTTAGAGGTGATTGTAGAATGGGAGGGAGCGTGGTGCGTAGGGGTTTGGAGGTAAAGTTTGCAGGCACAACCTTTTTTTATTTGGGCAAACGATCAATAGAAACAGAAATCCTGCGAGTTTTTACACAACATCTCTTAAGTTGACCTGATTCCGTAATAAGTAGTATGTACTTACTCTATGTATATATACACATAATGTTACACACACAACAGAGGTATTGCAAATAGTATGATTATTTAAATTGATATACACCCAGACATTGACGGGCAAGTCTATAAGACAGCAGTAAGACCAGCGATGCTGTACGGGGCTGAATGCTGGGCAGTGAAGGAAACACATGCTCAGAAGCTACAGGTGACTGAAATTAAGATGCTCAGGTGGTCGAGTGGAGTGACATACTTTGAAGCGAATACGTCCGAGCTAGCTTCAAAGTTACTCCTGTCCAAGAAAAGCTTACAGAAACATGCTTAAGATGGTACGACCATTTCATGGGGAAAGCCAGCGAGCATGAGGTCAAAAGGGAACTGGCATTCCCAAAGGGCAAGAAATTAAGAGGACAGCCACCCTTGACCTGGTGGACTAGTATAGACAATTTAGTTAGGTAATTCGAACTACCCGATAACCCAGGACAGATTATCCTGGCGCAGTAGGATAAGGAAGCCGATATATTGTGGGAAGCAAACAAAAAGACACCCGGACACTGAACAAACACAATTCATCATAAAAATGTTTTGTCCAGGGTGAGAATGGAACCTCTTTACCTTTGGTGTATGAGATGTATGATAAATATAGACAAAAGGTCCGCTTTTTTTCCTTACTATACCAAAGATCTATGCGAGGTCGTGTTATTTGCTGACGAAACATCCTTGATTTTTGAGGTTGATAGACAAAAGAAAAATATTGACGATTACTTCGTCTATAACACACTCTCTCATGTACTACATATGTCGTACTCTGTCATATGTTCTTCTGTGGGGATCCGGTGCTGACTTACAAGCCATCTTCATTTTGCAGAAGAGGGCCATCCGTGCCATCTACGGTCTTAGATCACGTGACTCACTCAGAGAAGTATTCAAGGAAATCAATATTTTAACCGTGCGTGTAATTTTGGCCGTGTGGTCCCCGGCAGAGTAGAATATGCCACCCTCACTCTTACCGAGCCTCACTCTTACCGAGGTGTCGTAAAAGGCGACTAAGGTAAATCTGCTGGCATGATCCACCCAGAGAAGGAAAACTCTGCATTTATATCTAAACCCTCGCCAACCCGTCTGCCAAGCGTGGTGAGTATGGCAATTACCCCTCATATGATTGAGGGAGGCCCGTGCCCCAGCAGTGGGGACTTAAAAGGGCTGATGATGATGATGAATATTTTAACCGTATCATCTCAATACATTTTTGATTGTATTATGTTAGTACGCAAGAACTTGTACTTTTACTCGCGAAAATCAGATTTTCTAGCTTTAACACGCGAAATAAACATAGGTTTGCTGTCTAAAATCTAAGATTTCATAAAATTGGAAATTTATTTGTAGTATTGAGCATTAGAATATTTAATAAGTTACCTCAATATATTATTGACTTACCGGTACATAAGTTTAAGATGCATGTAAAAAACTCCCTAATGCAGAAAGGCTACTATAAAGTAGATGATTATTTGGATGATAAGGATTCCTGGACATGTTGATCTCTTCGCCTGTCCTCTAATGTATAATTGATTTCATATTTTTTCTTTGACGATATATCGAAACTATATTGATTATAAGCATTGTATGTCATACTGTCACTGTAATCATAATTTGTATAAGAATAAAAATTGCAATTACCATATTATTTGAAAATAGTAACTTCTGAGTTTCTTGCTGATTTTTCTCGGTAGGAATTGAGATTCCGAATCAGCGGTATATTACATAATAGTTGACATTCATAAATGTTCTTTATGGGCTTAAATTGAATAAAGAAATTTTTGATTTTGATTTTGAAATTGCGTCCCAAGCTGGTTGCTTTAGAGCCCGGCGTTCGCTTTTCTACTTTTACTCGATCTGTTTCTGTATATTTTGTAATGCTAGTCTATACCTACACCATGTCATCGATGTAGAATCCTTACTAGCGTGGCCTCGTATCACCGTGATTAGCTCAGCGTTAGCACAAGCAAACACAATTATCACACACCCCCCACTCTCCATTAAAACGAATACGCTCACAATATAATTATTGTAACGTGCAATTTGCGAAACCGACGCCATTACGTTAAAGTACGAGTTAAATTAATGTGGGGTTACAGTCAAGGAAGGTTCCATTATCGTTAGGGATAGGCACATACAAGAATAGCTAGTAGCAAACCATAGAACACTTTGATAAGCGCCATTTGCGCCATTGTAAATGGAAAGTTATTTTTTTATGAGATATAGTAGCTACAGGTAAGCGATTACCACTGACCTTGAATACCTGCAACACCAGTGCAACGGCAATCTTGAAACTTTTCTCCCCGATTTGGGCATCTGGTATGGTCAGCATCAAAAGTAGCTTAACACATTAATACCATGTCGAAGTAACATTTTGTACCCCTTTTTTTATTGCAGTATACCTGTGGCTTACAGAAATGATTCCAACACGCACGCAAGTTTAAATTTTACATAAATAATACAATTTAATTAAATTTAAAAAACAAGCAATAAAAAACACATGCATAAATCAAATAATTGTCAAATAAAATAAAATAATTGTCTATGAGGCGCAATGCTCAGTTCGCGTTACCGGTCTCTGCAAGAGACGCGGTCTACGGCGAGCCGCCACTGTCCCCTCCGCATTCTGCGCCAATTTTCTAGTCACCAGCAACTATATCCTTTGATGAATTATAAGAATAGTTATTTTGATAAGGTACTAAAGTGTTAAGCTACTTTTAATGCCGACCGTACACTCCCTCTCGGCGTAACACAGCACAGCTACAGCTTCGTGCCGATTTTCTGTAAGGATTTCTTGTCACTCCAGTCAAGCCGGCTCCTTCATGCCTAACCGTGGCGAGAGTCACGGTTAAATAACTTTGTAATTGCAGACTTAAAGTTAACAAAACATTTCTGGTGTGATTTCTTTCCCTGCACAGCAATTTGTGTGCATGAACATGTCTGTTTGTATTGTTCTGGGTGTTTTCTATGTATTATAAGTATGTTTTTACAAAAGAAAAGTATTAATTGTATATATTTGTAATCCTACTGTTGATTCTGATATCCGTAATATAGGTGCTTGAGATTCAGATCAATGTATGTTGATTCTCATCTCGGCGGTTATTTCCAGTTCGGTGAAGTGGACAATTGGACATGTCTCGCGAATGAAAGATGAGCGAATGGCAAAGCGCATCTCCTATTTAGAAATCCAGTGCGGCTAGCGGAAACGCGGTGGTCAGTGCCTTAGATACAAGGATGCCCTGAAAAGACACTTAGAAATATGCTGTATCGAGCCCGCTCATTAGCAAAAGCAGGCAGCGCAAGGATCTGAGTGGAGGCGCCTCGTCCATCAAAAGGTTTGAAGAAGTTAGGAGGTCACATCTGGACAAAAACGAGGTGACCTCAAGGCGCGCCCACCTGCAGTCATCCCCTATAATTACAATGGTGGTGTGCTGACGTGCTCCCTCTGTGGTCGCACATACAGCGTAAAGATTGGCTACGCCGGTCACTGAGAAAACACCAGGGGGCAAGAACAACTTAGTCCCCTAATAAACACATCGATTGTTATACAAAGTGGTCGCTGTAGCCAAAATTAGGTGGGCAGGCATCATCATCATCATGGTGTCTCGCCGAAATATGGGGGTAAGGGAACAGAGAGTGCACTTGCTTTTGTGTACACATTGCACTAAAGCACTAAAATGTCTTGCGCTCGTGGTTTGATCGTTCAAAGCGGCTGCCATAGCCGCTTGCCGTATTATCATTGCAAGTAGATGTGATGTCAAGCCACCATCTTAATTTAGTCTGTGGTAATACTTAGGCTATACGTCTGCGTGACGCGTGGGGATCGGCTCTGGGATAGGTTTAATTAATTTAGCAAGATACAGAGAGGTGCTCTTGGTGCAATGACAGTAGCTATTTTATACATCAAAGTCAAGCTCTGCCTTAGTTCAGCCATGTAAATGATGGTGTTACATACCTCCCTTCTATAGACGTAGGGAAATGCAATAAAAAAATATAAAACACCAGATCAACCTAGACTCTTGAGAAGAGAAACTATCAAAACTTAATTAATTACTGACTTCGATAGCTCAGGGACCCAAAATGAGTCTTGGTCTCCGATACGAGATGTCGCTATTTGTCTCAAAACTATTCCATAGGTACACCATTATTCGGAGCCTATTTTTTTCCCATATTACACGTCCAGCTAGGACTTTAGGAGCTCATCCTGCCATTGCTTCTTCAAGAAAAGAGCGTACTCATTAGCGTACCTTACTTAACGGCGCCTTAAAATGCCAGCAACGCATTTGCGTCTTCTATGGTGTTGCAGGCATCTATGGACAGCTGCAAGCTTACTATTAGGTGATCAAAAAATCCTTTATTAATATATTAATAAGTGTCAAATAATAATAATGTTCTACATTCAAGTATCTACTTGATACATTGTCTTTATCTCGGCGGTAACTCAAATAAGCATACATAATTTCAAACGAGTTGAATTAACGTCAGGTTACAGTCACTGAAAATCTCCATTTCAGTTAGAAAACGCTTTCAGAGAATGTTCCTTGTTAGCGTACTACATTCCAGAGTTAGACAAAATTAATTTCACAAAAGAATTCATTCCAGGATTCCTGAGATAGGTTTGGTAGGTATTTCAAAGGAAAAAGATAGGAATATTTCTTTTTATTCCTCTTTAGTTTTTACTAACTTTAGGTTTTACTGCTTAAAGTAAAATGTAATAGGATAAAGCGCTGTTTTTATTTAAAGACTTAAATCATTCACCTTTAGGTCAATATTAATAAAAGATGCCTTCATATTATTATCACACCATGGTGGGCGCCAATAATTCGCTGCGTAGAGAATCGACAGCCAGTTAAATCCTTCTTACCACTTTCCTTACCGACAATTTTTAGCAAAATGTTCTTTATGACTTTTGGGAATGCGCATGATTTTTTTTTAACTTTCAATAAAAAAGGACTTGCGTGACTTGTTCACTTTGTTTAGGGCATCGAAAATAAAAACGAATTAATAAATTTCGTAAAATAAACGTTGTTCATAATAGTTGGTAGCAGGGATATTTTAAATGGATGTAACTATTTACCGATACAACCTGTATTTGGCGCCCAACGTGGTGCGCAATACCATGAAATCTTGATTTTTATCTATTTGATCATGAATACCATGAAATATTTTTAGAAAGAATCTTCTCAATCTAGATATCTAAACCATTTCAACATTCCTATCTAGTAACTCACTGTTCCACCGTTGTGTTTATTTACAAAAGTAACAGTTGAGAGCCACTCGCGAGTAACTTACAGAGGCGTGGTGAACGTAAAATACGTTGCGTTCCGTTTCCCGTATAAACTCTGTAATGGCTACGATATATGCTATATATTACACGTACACAATGTAGGAAACGTATGGGTGAATTTAAAAAAAATCTAGGTAGTTACCTTGTGTTTTTAGTTAGGGGGATTTCAATGTAAATTTATTAATTACTTCAGTGTGCTTTTTAAACCAAGTCTCATGTTAAATCTTAACAGACGCAGACAGAACACCTAATGGTGAGCGATTGCCGCCGCTCATGGACACCCGCGACACCAGTGGAGTCACAGGTGCTCTGCTAACCTTTGAACCCCCCCTTTCCCATGGGTTAGGCCTCCGGTTCCCTCACTCACGCAGCGAAACAGAGCACAATGGTGCTTCACGCCGGTAAAACTATATTAGTTAAAGAGTTTTTCTATTCGTTAACGGTTCTGTTTTCAGTTTTTTTTAATGTGTTCTAAAATGGTTTGTAAATTATTAATAAACCAAATCTATTTTAAATAATTTCGGAGTTGCAACTTCTCGGTAAACACTTATATACCATGCACAAATGCGGACCCAACATTTGTACGCGAAAGATTGATTCACGCTAAAAGTGGCCGTTTTTGGCGGTAATCAATTTTTCGCGTACAAAAACGGACCCAACTTTTGTGCATGGTTATTTAATAAATAGTACTTATACTATGTTTACCGAGAGTTTGTAGCCCCGAAATTGTTTGAGATGGATCCGGTTTAGTAGCTAACAATTAAAAACGGATGGTGTCGCTGGTTAGGGCTACCCGTCGCCTTAACTGAGATTTTAGAATCTCATCTATTCTAATTAGTATTGAAATCTGATCAGAAAACCTGTTTACTAGTAATAAAATATTTGCAAAAATGTTTCATACATCCAAATTAATAAGGCTTTCTGATTAGTAAAGTATTACAAAGGTAAAGAGTAATTGGGTATTCTAATATTGTCTTAACATTTAAATACTTGTTGGTAAGTATGTTTGTAAATTTTAGTTCATATGTGACATGAGGGACCAAAAATATATCCTGACATTACAAGACTTGTGTAGGTACTAATATTTTATATGCTAAGGTGTTTTTAAGATATTTTGATAATGTAATTTGATAAACCTGTGATTAGAAAATACGCTGTAATTTGTTGAAAATAAAAAAAAATTAAATAATTTAATAATTAATATTTACTACTGCTATAGTTGTACCTTCTTATGTCTTACTCTTACTTGTGTAAGGTCTGCATCAAAAGTAGCTTAACACTTTAGTACCATGTCGAAGTAACATTTTTACGTACCCCTTAAAAACTGACTGTAATAGGCAGAACAGTTACTTTGACATGGTACTAAACTGTTAAGCTACTTTAGTTGCTGGACTTATTACGAAGAAACACAAATGTGACTTGTGTTTCTTCCCATGCACACAGCGCTCACACATTAATCAACAGTGCAAATACCAGACCGCGTACATGCATAGCAGCCTTATTCACACGTAGCTTTTTAGCGGCGATTTATTCTAACCTCTTTGCAAAGGAAAAAAGAAATTGTGTGCTTTGGGAAACCAATTCTCTTATTTTTAGGGTTCCGTACCTCAAAAGGAAAAAACGGAACCCTTATAGGATCACTTTGTTGCCCGTCTGTCCGTCCGTCCGTCCGTCTGTCAAGACCCTTTTTCTCAGGAACGCGTGGAGGTATGAAGCTGAAATTTATATCAATTACTCAAATCTACTGTCCCTTGAAGCTGTAAAAAAATCAAACTTCTAAGCCAACGCAATCAAAAGATACAGCCGTTTATGCCGGAAATTTTCGACACTTGCAAGGGAATCAAAACCTACAGGGTGCTTCCCGTGAACTCAGAATCTTGAAATTTATTACGAAGCAATGTCTTATAGCATAGATAAAGGAAAAATTACGAAAACCATAAATTTTTAGTTACATCACATAATATATATATTTTTTAATAATTTTAAACTTACTACCCATGTCCTCATAAACGCGTAGAGGTATTAAATTGAAATTCATACCAAATACTCAGGTCTATAATACCTTTAAGCTGTAACAAAATTAAACTTCTATGTCAACGCAATCAAAAGAAACAGCAATTTAAGCTGCATATTTTGAAACTCGCAAGTACTCGCAAGGGAATCAAAACCTAAAGGGTACTTCCAGTCGACCTAGAATCTTGAAATTTGGCATGAAGCAACGTTTTATAGCACACATAAAGGAAAAATTCCGAAAACCTTAAATTTTTAGTTACGTTACGAAATATATATATTTTTAATAAATATAAACTTATTACTTTTTTCCTCATGAACGCGTAGAGCTATCAAGTTGAAATTCATATCAAATACTTAGATCTAATTGCCTTTAACCCGTGAAAAAAAAAAATCTAAGTCAACGCAAAAACGCAAAACGCAAAAGTACAACCATTGATACCGCATATTTTGAAACTCGCAACTACACGCAAGGGAATTAAAACCTAAAGACCACTTCCCGTTGACATAGAATCTCGAAATTTGGTAAGAAGCAATAGCTTACAGCACAGGTAAGAGAAAAATTCCGAAAAGCTTAAAATTTTAAGTAGTTATACCCCCAAAAAATTGTGATTGTAAACATAATTGTAGTTACAGCCAATGACCGCGAGTTATTATACTATGTATGGGGAGGGCAACATTTAAAGAAGACGAAATAGCCTTCTTCTTTATATTTCGACGTTCTTTTATCGAAATGATATGTGTTAATATAAAATATAGGATTACTTAAACGATAAAGAGATCTTTGTCTTAAATTTATGCTCCTCCATCTTTCCCCATTGTAATGTTATGGATTTCATTTTGCAATAAAAATACCATAGTTATGACTCGATTGTCGTAATGAACGAACTTTGTAAACCTTGCAGGTTTGTACGGAACCCTCGGTGCGCGAGTCCGACTCGCACTTGTTGTTGTGTAATGTGGATTCAAGATATTTTGAAAAAAAAAAAACCAAATGAGTGTTTTTATCTTAAAAAAGGAAAATAGCTGTAAAAGGCTGAGTAAGCTGAGATTAAATTAAAAGTCTGAAGTCTTTTTTTTTATAAACAAAGCTTTGTATAACTTTTGGAAATCTTAAACTGAGTGGCGCTAGTTAAAACGGTATCTACCATTTCTTACCATTAGGTGTTTTACATCTAGTAAGATCAAATCTATCTACAGACTTGGTAGTAGATAATACTTCGGATCTGTCTCATTTAAGATGGATTTCTTTTGTGTTTTAAAAAAAAAAGCGAACTAGGGTCATCTGAAGTCAGTTTCTCAACTTTTTATCCCACCGTTCATTAGCAACATACGTATTTTGACTACCTTGGTGGCGCAGTCGTCAGTGGTTTGTACTTTAAAGCGACGGCTGCGCAAGAGGTCCCAGGCTCGATCCCCGAATCGGGCCAAAAATGTGTACCTAAGTTTTTGGTAAGAAATTCTTAGTGTTAGCCCGGAGTCTGGAAATTGGCGGTCTCTTGCCTAGGAAAGCACGTTAAGCTGTTGGTCCTGCGCCCGATCCCTCTCCGGTCGAGCCACAGTAGTATCCCATCGGAATATGAGCGTAAGGGAATAGAGAGCAAACATATTGTATTACAATATAAAGTATGTATATATTTTTAAAACCTTTTTTAACCTTTTTAGCTAAATTACTTTTAGTGTGAGCACAGTTTCAAATAGTTGATAATGTTATCTTTGTTTCAAATGTAATCTGTCGCTCTCCTGGTTTTGTTATTTATACCGGGTGCCCACTATACAGGACTTTTTCTAGTGTGGGACCTACTGTAATGCCCAATAACCCACATGTTTTATGGAAATAAAAACTATTTGTTTTGTATTTGTACTTGGATTTGCGCACACACTTGAACACTATAGTATAACCTATCATTGACATTGGCCGCCGTAGTCGTAATCAGTGGGAGGATATTACGAATTTTCACGTAAATTCTTCATTTATCGTCACAATTGCCTACTGATGATGCAATTTCACGAACAAACGAACAAACATCAAATCCTCCCTTCTTATATCACATTTACAAATAGCCCTCATAAGCGAACAGGTCTCCGCTTGTATCACAGCAGAATGGCTCCTTCAATTCGATATATTGCGTTTTCGCGTGTCCTCGTTACGGGCAGCTGTTGCCATACTACCTAAGTTTTTGCAATGTGGAAACAGGAAATTTTCAATTTATCACGATAGGATTTTGTCTTAGTTATACCTATTTAGGTACAGAAAAATTGATGACCCGTTTGGAACACTGGTAGTGAACGCTGCCTCTGGTACAAGGGTTGCGGGTTCGTTCCCCGCACAGTACAAACATTTGTGTGCATGAACATGTCTGTTTGTATTGGTCTGGGTGTTATCTATGTATTATAAGTATGTATTTACAAAAGAAAAGTATCATATATATGTATTTGTAATCCCACTGTTGATTCTGATATCCGTAACACATGTACTTGAGCTACCTATCTCGGAGTCAGATCCAATGTATGTGATGTTGTGAAATATTTATTAAAAAAAAATGTAATCGCTACAACCATTTCGTTTGGATGAACAAAAGGAGGAACGCGGCCACTTATATAGCTTACATTTTTTATGTGATAGTTGGAAGACGAGAAGACGGATCGCCTGATGGTAAGCTATTGCCGTCGCCCATAGACACACGTGACACCATTGAGTCACAAGTGGGCTTTCAACCTTTACTTTTTTTCTTTCTCACGCTGCGAAACACAGCACCAGTGAGGCCATGGTATCACTCCGCTCGAGTCCGATCGATTCATGCCGCAGCGTGGCTCTCCCACGGTCAAAAAATTGCTCTTAGCTTTACATCGAACACTAGAGTTGAGAAGAAGCCTACGATACAGTGAGCTTGCCCAGAAGCAGCTTCACTCTAGCTTTCAAAAACATTGGGGTTGTAGTTATCGGGGAGTATCACACGGAATTAGGGCCTTCTTCTCCTTAGGCGGTGCGCATTACAAAAAAGAAATTAAAGGGCTTTTGGGCGTAAAGGCAACCTTTTAATAACATCAAAATGTAGTTAGCGTTTAAACGTAACAAAAATAAATAAGAATTTGACAAAAGACAACTGTATTTCAGCATACGCCAAGGTACGTTTTCATTAGTTGGACCAAGGGTTGCGGGTTCGATCCCCGCACAGTTACAAATATTTGTGTGCTTGAACATGTCTGTTTGTATTGGTCTGGGTGTTTTCTATGTCATCATCATCAGCAACCCACAGTCGTCCAGTGTTGGACATAGGTCTTCCCTAATACACGCGACTGCTCCCGATTTTCGGCCACTCTCATCCAGCCCACACCAGCCAGCCTTCGAATGTCATCATCCCATCTTGTCGCAGGGCGTCCTACACTACGGTTATCGAGTCGCGGGTCTTTTTCAATTTATTATTATTGGTATTGGTATGGGTGTTTTCTATGTATTATAAGTATATATTTACAAAAAAAAGTAATTTTTGTATATATTTGTAATCACATTGTTGATTCTGATATCCGTAACACAGGTGCTTGAGCTACCTATCTCAGAGTCAGATCAATGTATGTGATGTTGTGAAATATTTATTTATTATTTATTCGTCTGATCTTCGCAACCCTTTGAAAAGGGAACCAGAGAAACTGAAACATGGTTAGACGTTTCTTGCGTTCCTCACAATGTTTTCCCGTTGTTGTTCGATAATAAATTCCAAAAAATGAAAGCGCACCTTTTTATGTCATAGTTGGCAGACGAGTAGACGGTTGACCTGATGGTAAGCGATTGCCGCCGCCCATGCACCCGACACCAGTGGAGTTACAAGTGCGCTGCCAACGTTTAAACTCCCTTCCCCAGGATTGGGCCTCTGGTACCTTCACTTACGCAGCGAAACACAGCACAGTGCTGCTTCTTGCCGGTGTTCTGTCAGGCCATGGTATCACCACGTTCATGCTGAAGCGTGGCTCTCCTACGGTCACATATTTTTGGTAGGTTTTAACAGCTGGTTGTCATGTCCAAACTTTGAACTATATTCACTTACATAACTAAAATCCAAAGGCGCTAGTAATTTGCAATAACCATAACAGTCGTTAACAGCTGAAAAGTAACTGCTTTAACCCACTTAGAGAATGCCGTAAAAATGTTTTACGACCTGATACTTGAATAGCTAAATGCTTGGCCAATACAGATAGTTAACAACAGCTGTTTAGAATTGGAAACGGTAAAATTTCTTTTTATTTCTTTTTAAAGTCGATTAGGAGTATTTTTCTATTTATAATTAACGTACACGGGAGAAAACGCGGTTATTATAATATGTAAGTACATACTTGTAGAGTAGCAGACGACGCCGTGCACCTCCAGTCCGCTTGTGACCACGACCGTTGTAAGCGGTCGAAACGTCAAGCTGTGAGTAGATGCTTCTAAAGAGAAATTTGAATAATAGGATGCTACTACGAGTATGTACTTACATATAAAAATAACCGCGTTTTGTCCCGTGTAAATGAATTATTCGTATAATGCAATGCGAAAGTTTAAAATTTTATTTTCTATTTATTTTTTAGAGTTTGACAATTTCGATGTTAACGGTAAACAATCTAACAGGAGTAATAAAAAAAATCATATAACATCTCATACATTAATTTGACTTCGTCCTAAGTAGCTTGAGATAACAGATAAAACACAATAACATTCTTATTATACTTAGTAGTATTAGATCGCCCTGTTGGTCTAGTGGTTTAAGTACCGGGTCGTGATCTCGGGGTTCTGGGTTCGATTCCCGAGTCGAGCGAAAAGTATGTTTCGAGTTTCGAACATAGCTCGGGTTTGTGATCACCAAGCCGCATTTGGCAAGCGTGGTGATTAAGCCTAATCCCATCATAGTAGCGATAACTTATTATACTTAAATACATTTAATTATATACATACACAAAGTAACCATTTTTTTTCCTTTATTTAAGTAACTAGGACTCACAAAATTAAATCTTCAAATCTAATTTAGCACATTTAAATCATCAATTAATAACATTTTTTTTAAATTAAAACTGAGTACATGACTCACTTCCGCTTCACTCCATAAGCCGTAACGCAGCAATGACTCACGTACACACAGTCTAGGCGACTAGCTATCATGGGCAGGATGCCGTTGCCACTGTCCCGCACCCCGATGATTTAAATGTGCTAAATAAGATTTTAAGATTTTATTTTGTGTGGCCTAGTTACTTAAATAAAGCAATATATTATTATTTAAAGCAAACAATGTATTGATCACACTGGAATTCGAATAACACATTTTGTCCTTGTGTGGATGTGTGTATTTGTAACTATAATGTATCAATACGGGGATTAACACGATATTTATTATGTGAAACAACATTGTGTACTCACATATTTGGCTCGACGTTTCGGCTACGTTACAGCAGCCGTGGTCACAAGCGGACAATGTTGTTTCATATAATAAATATCGTGTTAATCCCCGTGTGTATTTGTGTTTTTTTTTTTTTTTACTGTAGATAGGTAAGCGTTTGACCATATTTCACCTGATGGTAAGTGATAATATGGTCTAAGATGTAGCACGATTACCTAGAAGATACCTATTCACTCGCGCTTTGAAAACCCCCAAATTGTAGCTACTAGGGAACACCTCCTCAGGCAACTGATTCCACTGTGTCGCAGTACGAATAAGAAAACAGGATTCAAACCTCTTTGTGCGGACTTTTTGTATTTCTACCATGTACCGGTGTCGATGGAGGGTCTGCCTGGTGGAGTAGTGGAAGAACGGAGATGCTCCAATGGCATTGTACAGTTCCGAGGCGCACTCTCCAAAATGTATCCGATAGAAGACCGATAAGCTTGCTACCTTGCGTCGGTGTTCAAGGCTTTGTAGCCTCTTACCCACAAGCTCGTCGTCGCCAATTAGCCTCTTGGCCCTTCTCTCAATACTCTCTAACGTTTCGTCTTAAGTATAACATAAGGACTTTTACAGATTATCCAATATCCGAAAAGAAGAACTCACAAATACTGAATATACACAAGCATTGCTCATACATTTTTTTTGTGTGTGCTCTCACCCTATGTGTGTGTTTTAAATTACTTTTCCGACTTAAGCTATATTTTTGCAAATAACGTTAACAACTAGTTCCCATACTTATTTAATATAATAATATAATGCATATTTAATTAACTCTAACCATGCTATGAAATCTTAAAATGAACCCATAACCCACCGCTATTGCGTTCAAAATGTAATTAAAAATCACGGGCATCAAAAGGCTGTATATTTTTTTAATTAAATCGAGCTATGCAGATAAGTCGGTCGCTGTTTATTGCCAACTGAACATGCAAATATTCGCTTAACTTGTACTTAGATTATGAACTGACCTAAATAAATGAAGGCAATGAATTATAATGTTGTTATGAGAATGCAAGTAATTATTGGTATTTTTTGGTTTAGAAGAAAATGAAGAGAAAATTCTTTAGATATCTCGGTGTTTTAAAATTAGGTAAACTATACCCTTAAAGAGATTATGATCTACGTATAGGTACCTACTCGCATAGATGGCGTTGCTTTTTATAAAGGGGCAAATCCTACATACAACGTCAACGCTTATAAGTAACTCGAAAACACGAAACCCTTGCGTGATGTAATCGACACCTAGCGCCATCTATAGAGCAAAACTATCTATTTTAAACAATTTCGGGATTACAAACTCTCGGCAAACACTTATAGCCGTGCACAAATGTTGGGTCCGTTTTTGTACGCGAAAAATTGATTCCCGCCAAAAGCAGACACTTTTGGTAATCCTAAAGTTGCAGTGCAAAAACAGACCAAACAGTTAACTGTAAGTATTAATTAAATAGTATAGGTGTTTGCCGAGAGATTGTAGTCCCGAAATTATTTAAAATAGATCCGGTTTAGTAGCTGAAATTTGTAATCGATTGGCGTTGTTAGTGCGTCCTACCCGTCATCTTAAGTAACCGAGTGGTGGCTGAGTTTTTAGATTCTGTAATCTAGGTAAGCTGAAGCAATCGTAGCTTAGAAAGCCTAGGCAGGTGTGTCCAACCAGCGACGTTTGCTTTCTATGCTATTGTCTTCTAACCAGCTATTCGGGCTAAACGTTCGGTTACTTAACAAAGCGCTTCTATGATTTCAAATGTCATCTATAGATGAATCATTGCCTCTACAAAATACACACGATCCCAGACTTAGTCTCTGCTGAGTAGACTCAGAATCTAGATAAGCGGAAGCTATCGCGGCTCAGATTACCTAGCCAGGTGTGTTCACCCGGCGACAGAGGCAAGATGTAGGCCGCGATAGTGGCGCCGCGTGGCGGCTATTAGGCGGCCCATTTTCACACCACCCTTTGAATAACTCCTGGCGGCCCTTTCACTGCTGTATTTATGATTTGTGCTCTAAGAGATTTTCGGCGCCTTTTTCATATAAACGGCTGTCTGTGCTTGGGTTTGATGTTGTACTTTTATAGAATGTTATTCACTGTATTTTGAACGTATTCTTTTAGCGTGTTTCTTATTATCCCATCAAAAACATAAATATGAAATGAGAGGTCGGAAGTCTTCGACCAGTGCGTCCTTCCGATCATGACTTATGGTGCCGAGACGTGGACACTCACTGCTGGACTAGTCCACCGGTTCAAAGTCGCTCAAAGAGCTATGGAAAGGGCTATGCTCGTTGTATCTCTGAAGGACCGCATCAGAAATTATGTAATCCGACAGAACCAGAGTCACCGACAAAGCCCACCGAATAAGCAAACTGAAGTGGCAATGGGCTGGTCATATTAGCCGCAGAACTGACAGCCGTTGGAGCCGTAAAGTCCTTGAGTGGAGACCGCGACTCGGTAAGCGTAGTGTATGACGCCCTGCGACAAGATGGGATGATGACATTCGAAGGCTGGCTGGTGTGGGCTGGATGAGAGTGGCCGAAAATCGGGAGCAGTGGCGTGTATTAGGGGAGACCTATGTCCAGCAGTGGACGAGTGTGGGTTGCTGATGATGATGATGAAATGAGAGCTAAGGTTAGCCATGTTGGTTGACTTCAACGTGAATTTAAGTGAGATCTAAATGGGTGCCAAGTTCAAGGGTCACATCATCTGGGCAAATTCTCATATACGAATTACACCAAAGTGGTTCCTTGGTAATTTTAATAAATTATAATAATTCACTTATATTCAATTATACACGTTTATGTGAAATAGTTGTAGAGTTATGAGAGAGTCAAAAGTCACTTTAAAAGCTTCAGAGAAATATTAAACGTGTGTGCTTGCTCGCCTTTTGTTAACTTAGGCATGAAAACTTTCATTGTACAATAAACTGTTTTCTTAGTAACGCCCTGTTGGTCTAGTGGTTTAAGTACCAGGCCGTGATCTCGGGGTCCTGGTTTCGATTCCTGGGTCGAGCAAAATTTGTTTTGAATTTTTCGAACATTGCTCGGGTTTGTGATCATCAATCCGCATTAGGCAAGCGTGGTGATTAAGCCTAATCCCATCATAGTAGCGATAACTTGATTTCTATGATGAAGGCCTTTGCCCTGCAGTGGAACAGTATATAGGCTGATATTTTACTTAATATTTTTTATAGTTGTTACATTATTTGTCCAAAATGAACATCCATTTATTGTTATTGTTTCACGAAACAAATTCCAACAAACTTACGAAAGTGATGCCAAATTCACCGAACCCGTAAAAAGAAAGCGGGAAAATGCTTGAGGGTAATAAATTTAGCAATTTCTCACCACTACAAAGCTCAAAATCATGATAAATTGAGCGAAGTCTGGGGCCCTACACCGAAAACGCTCGGTAACGAACGAGAATATATACCTATCGCATTCAAACCAAAGAGACGCACAGCGCACGTGAAAAGAACGGAGATGAATATTCAGACGTGAATCCCGTTTCGGTTTCGGCGCTCTGATCTTTAAATATTCAACTGTCAGTGTTCCAGACTGATACAGTTTATTTATGCGAATATGAGTGTACTGAGACGATTGGCGTATGAATTCGAGAGGAAATTTGGTTACGCCAATTTAAGGTTTTTAATAACTCCAATGAGAGGACTGAAGAAAAAAAATTTAATATTAATTAAAAAAACCGCGAACTAAAAATCTAAAAAAATGTTATTTGAAGTAATAAAAATATAATTTTAAAATTTATAGTTTGTGGTTTTTGAAGGCGGTTTTTTTTTCGCAGAAAAATTTTTCAAGCTATTTCGATAGCTTTTATAGGTATTATAGCGATAGGTTTTATCCCAAGTAACTCTCGTCTTGAAAACGAAACCATTTAGATGACACTTGGAAAAGCCATGATTTAGTTTCAGTGTCGGATACAAATCCTAGAACTATCCGTATCCTGACTAAATACATTAAAAACTCCGCTGGTCATCACAACAGAAATGACAGACAAAAACACTCAAGCAAAATAAAATACCCAAATATCTCTCCAAAACGAACAAGGAAACCAGATCCCTATAAAAGACGTCGGCAAAACTCTTAGCGTCTGTGGTTAACTTCGACATCCGACCTAGAAGTTTCCACTTTTACTGCGCTCAACAATCACAGGCCAAGGCTCGTCCATAAAATGTTGAACGATGTTTCCGGACGGATCCACTTGAGGGCACAAGCTTATCCGCGGAGACCGCTGTCAATCACCCGAGCTTCTCATCCCTTAGTGATGTGATGACTCGACTCACATTTTTTACTTGAGTCAATTTACAGACACTTCAATAAAGTATCACAAACACCGTTAAGACGGGTACCAGGAGATCCAAAAAAGAGTTGTCAAAAATATATCCGCTTTAGTAGCTTTAATAATTTAATTAAATTCGGGTCTCTAATACGCCGTACTAGTCACCTTAAGCACAGCCTTAAGAGCGATGCGATAATCAAACTAACTAACCGGCTTTCTTTAGCAATGGTTATCACTGATTTCACCTCGATAACTATTTCTGGCTTCAGTCACACACACACGGGTTTTGAAATGTATTAATCAAAATAGTATGGCAATTACCCCTCATGTGATTGAGGGAGGCCCGTGCCCCAGCAGTGGAAACTTAAATGGGCTGACGATGAATCAAAAAAGTTTAACTTTTAGTGAGAGAGAATAAAAGTATCATTCATAAATATAATCATTCAGTTACCTCAGATTTTTATTTTTACAGGAGATGTTTTTGAGTAAGTGTAAAGTCCCTTCGTGTACACAAAATTTTTCTCTACCTAATTACGAATCAATTTTACGCTTGACTAAAGATTATTCATGAATTTCCACATTATTTCGACATCTCTTAACGAAATCTCAGACAAGAGGAATTAAGAAAGTAATTCTTACTTCCAATGTACCAATTCATGTCACATCAATATTCTTTTTATTGATCATAAAATAAATGATTATTATTCTTATTATTTTCTTATTTACACTCAAAAACTCTCTTTCTTGTCTGAAGTTTGATACATCCACGCGTGTCTTTCGAGTCACTTAAGAAAAAATTGTTTCCATCACTACTGCTGTCCATCTCGCGAGATCCTTAACCCTTCAATCCGATGAGCTTGGGGTGATAAAACGGTTGTTAGGTCTGCGATACCGATTGTCTTTACAATTGAGTTGGCTTTTTAAACTGTAAAAAGTAAACATCGAGCTTGGAGATGGAAGAGAAATTTGAACGCTTTATCTTTTCAGAAGTGTGTGCTGATTCCAATAGTTTCACCATCCCTTCTGTTGTAATATTCGCAACTGCTGCATCAAAAACAACTCTCTCAAGGTCATTTGCGTATCACATCCATTCACCTTATCTACTCTATTTTAGAATCCTCAAAAATGGAGGTAAGTTAGCTAGCATAGCTAGCCAAAATTAGGTATATATAAGAACAAATAATATGTAAGTAACAGATACGGAAATTATCATAAAAATTGAGCTATCATTCGTTTAGGTTGATACAATGCTATTAAGAGAGATATTTCCGGTTCGAAAGAAAAGAGCGTATGTATGTTTATATGTATTTGCCTACTGTCCCACAGCAGAGAAAAGGCCTCCATAGAAATCAAGTCATCGCTACTATGATGGGGTTAGGTTTAACCACCACGCTTGCCTAATGCGGATTGGTGATCACAAACCCGAGCAATGTTCGAATAATTCGAAACGTACTTTTTGCCCGACCTGGGAATTGAACCCAGGACCCTGAAATCACGGCCTGGTACTTAGACCACTAGACCAATAGGACGTTGGACCAACAGGGTGTTGGATCAACAGGGCATTGGACTAACAGGGCGTTGGACCAACAGGGCTTTGGACCAACAGGGCGTTGGACCAACAGGGCGTTGGACCAACAGGGCGTTGAACTAACAAGGCGTTGGACCAACAGGGTGTTGGACCAACAGGGCGTTAGACCAACAGGGCGTTGGACCAACAGGGCGTTATACCAACAGGGTGTTGGACCAACAGGGCATTATACCAACAGGGCGTTGGACCAACAGGGCATTATACCAACATGGCGTTAAAAGAAAATACCATATTCCACTTCAAAAGGCTTGCGGCGCACTTATGATTCTTCAAGTGATGCAAGTGTCCAAAAACCCAGGTGATCCGTATCCGCCCGTCTGTCCCTTAAGTCATTAAAAACATGGATTCCTCAATGTAATTAGCCGGACAATGGGTATAAATTTATTCAACACCATTATCTACAATGATTCATTTACAACGCTGTAACAGAGTAAGTATAGCTAGAAGAATCCCGCGGGACTTCTTCCCCCTAGCAAGGGGTAGATACTATTAGCAACAACTGTTCCCATCGCATCTTTCTTAGCTATAAAATGTAGCAGTAAATCATTTTAGATATAAAAATGCCTTTATTTTTAATGTAGGAAAAAGAGCGGTTACAATTTTCTTTTTGGTTATGTGAGGTAATTCAGAATCACATTACGAGGGCGATGGCACATTCAATCTAAATTTGACATACAGTAGGTAATCTCCGCTTTTTGTTTAAAGCATACGGGAGGGTTTGTTTGTATGTTGGAGATGGCTTATAAAATTACGTCACTTTAAACAATATCTTTTTAAAGAATTATTACCATGGTAGAGCCACGCTTCAGCATGAATGGGCCGGCTCCGCGGCCTCACAGAAAACCGGCGTGAAGCAGCACTGTGCACTGTCGAACTACAAAATCTGGGGAAAAGGCGGGTTTAAAGGTTGGCAGCGCACTTGTGACTCTACAAGTGTCACCGCAGTTACTCAATTTGAAACACTTTAGTCATTTGTCTCTTTTCAATAACTATTGTGAAAGTATTTCCTTTCCTTTCCTGCTCCAGAACTCGTGTTCTGGAGCAGTCAAATAAACTGAAATAATTGGGATAACAAAAACACACTACTTACCTTTAGGCTTAGACAATTTAACACGGGACGTGACATGTGGACGCGGGGAACGCGTCCACATGGCACGTCTGCCAAAGTACACGAACAAAGATTCGTGTATGTTTATTAAAACTAGATCGGCGCGATCAATCGCCATTTCAAATTCGTATCTCTCGCTGAGCGGAACTCGTCAAAATGGTTGCTGTGAACGGTTGTGGTGTTTTTACTTGCAAACGACGATCAGAAAAATCTAATTTATCTTTCTTATGATTTATAAATAATGTTCTAATAAAATAAACGTTATTTCACAGAATAATAACCTTTTTTAATCTACATATTTTACGACAAAAATAACCCCAAAAGGCAATAACCGATATCGTGGTACGAATAAACGATGGTGCACGATATTGATTAGTGTTGTGACAGTAATAGAAAGAATGAATAATAAATAACTCACTATTATTATATTTGTGTTCCTCTGTTGTCTGATATCTGTGACACAAGTGCTTACGCTACTTAGTACGGAATCAGGTCAATGTATGAGATGTTGTAAGAATTATAAAAAAAAAGAGTATAAAAAAAAGAGTAAGGGCTATTGCTATCAGTTATAATAAGACTTCGGTTTCTCTAAGAATTCATGATTAGAACCTGACATCAGATTATGACATTAGATCCTGAAATATTTTGAAAATTTTCTACGCACAGCCTTTAAATGCATACTACATTTTTATTAGAATGAACAACTAACACTGTGTGACTGTTTCAAAAATCCAACCCTTTCACCATTCTGGTGACTGCCTAGGCAGTGGCCTAGTGAGGCCACTGAGGTTTTTAATTAGGTATAACTTTTCTAGTACTTATCTGCATTTTCGCTGCTGTGAGCAAGTGATCCACTTATGTTCGTAAACAAAAATCATCATTTCATTTCATTCCTTATAAATAAGCAATTTTGCATGCCTTTGTACATGTACCTAATAACAACTATTTTGTATGCAACTAACTTATTCCTAGAATGTCACTCATTTATTCATATCTAGAACATCACTAAACTTCCGTTCCCCCCGCGGATTTTGGCAGAATGTTTTAAAACTAGATCTGCGCTATACATCGTCCCGTGCTAAATTGTCTAAGCCTTTAGGCTTGGATGCGGTTTATAATTTCGCCCTTTAGTAACGTAGCAGAGTGGCGCAGTGGAAGCGTGCTGGGCCCATAACCCAGAGGTCCGTGGATCGAAACCACGCTCTGCTAAATTGTCATGTACTAGCTCCTTTTTGTCCCTTTCTTGGTATATTTACACGTTTCATTATTGGTTATTGCAATTTTACAGTATTGAATTGTTATGACTATTCATTTTATTTAGATGACGGGTAGGGCACACTAGCGACGCTAATTGATTTAAATTGTTAGCAACTAAACCGGATATCTTTTTAACAATTTCGAAAACACTTAGGTATACTATTTTGTTTAATATTTATACTTACCAAAAGTTAAAGTTACACAAATGTCTGTTTTTGTACTCGAAATTTAAAATACCGCCAAAATCGACCATTAATGGTAGTAAAAATGTAGTGCACAATTATTAAATAAATAGTATATATGTTTGCTTAGAGACTCCCGTTCCGAAATTGTTTAAAATAGATCCTGATTAGAACTACCCGTCGCCTTAAGAGAAACGTTTTTACTGCAAATGTAAAATTGGCGCCCAACGTGGGTCTAACGTCAAATAGAAAAAATATTATGTTTTGTGAATAATGACCAAAGACAGTAAAATACATTCAGTAAATTAGCGTTAATTTGATTCATAAACAACAACATTTTTCATCGTTAACAAAACTAAACTAAACACTTCCTAAATCGAATTTAAATTGGTTTTAATATAGGTAACAATCGATTTAATAATTTTACATCAAATTTTGAAACAATAATAACCCAACAACAAAAAATCTATCATAAAAGAAACGAATAATATCGATTCATCATCAATAGGTACCTTACATCAGTCATATTATTATTATATCGCGAAGTACTTTATTGAAATCGTCTGTCTGATAAATATACACTATACGGGATAATATGGTTCATAATTTCACCCCCTCTCTACGAAGCAGAGTGGCGCAGTGGAAGCGTGCTGGGCCCATAACCCAGAGGTCCGTGGATCGAAACCACGCTCTGCTAGCTTGTCATGTACTAGCTCTATTTTGATTTTTTTTATTTCTATAATTACATACTGAATCGATAAGATCATACGACTGGATTTTGATAACAGAAAAAACAAAGTGGTGCCCAACGTGTGGTTGAATTTTTTTTTTGCTGATAGAAATGTATTCAAAATATATATTAAGATGATTATGATCATCTGAATTTAATCTAACTTTGAGTATGTAATATCAATTTCACAAAAAATATTTAGCCAATGATATTCATACCTATTTCTTGATTTATGTAATCGTGATTATTCATTCAGTATCAATATTTGATATACTTTTATAAGAGGTACTTCTACGCTTTCTTATCGCTATAATACTTATAATAATAAGTAAGTAATTGTTGATTAGCCAGAATATGGGTATGAAGTTAGTTTCCTTTGTTTAATATTTTTTCTTTAGTACTTATATTTCTAGAATGTATCAGTGCTAATCGTACTCGGAAACAAAGTGGCGCCCAACATGGGGTTGACCTTTAATTTAAATACTGTTGTTATTTTTATCTGATAGGTTCCGGACGAGCAGACAGATCTCCTGATGGTCATTGCCGCTGCCTATATAGACACCACTAAAATTAAGAGTGTGCTGCCAGCCTCCCCCCTTCCCCCGAATCGGAACTCCATTACCCTCCCTCACTCGATTAAACACAATAAAAGTGTTTTTAACCATTAAAACCAAAATAAAAAAGGTTTAAAGGGTATTAATATAGATTAGATTTATCACTATATATAAGGTACATAGGTACCGCTTTTTCACCTATTTACATCTCAAACTAATAGTCAACACAGATACAGAACAATACCGAGTAATCGAGTGTCACCATCGAAAGTTACTGTTATAAAGGGAATCCCTGGGGTAAGGGCTCCTATTAGCGCCAGCTGTTTACATCTGATATATGGGACGTGCGGAGTTTTGATTAATACGGCAACACTTGCCTGCATGTGTTGGGATGGTGTCATTGTTTTTGAATTTACGGGATCTTGTAGTGTGGAAATTGGGAATTAATTACATAGGTACCTTAGTAATGACGAAGCTGTCGCAAATGACCTGGCAGGGGTGGCATTAAATGTTAGTAATGGTATCGTTTATTTGTCTGCCTCGGTGGCTCAGTGGTCGCTGCACTAGAGGCCTCGGGTTCGATCCCCGGATCGGGTCAAAAATTTGTACTTACCTAAGTTTTCGGTAGGTAATTCTTACACAGTCTGGAAGTTGGCGGTCTTGTACCCCGGTGCCACAGAAAGCACGTAAAAATCGTTGGTGGTGCACCCGATCCATCTCCGGTCGTGTCATACTGGTGTTCCATCGGAATATGAGAATTAGGGAATAGAGAGTGAATTAGTGTTTGCGTACACACTTGTGCGCGCAAAATAGATCCTGCGTACGTGATCGTTGAGATTGGCCAGTAGCCATAATCGTTTCGAAACTACTATTTATATTACCTTTTTTCAAATTCCTATCCAGAAAATAACGATATTCATAGGTATCCTAGGTCTAATTCATAAACGTTAAATACATCTTTGTTTACTAAAATGGTGTTATAAAACAGTTTTCATTAATATTTTGAATGTATGTAAAACTGCTTATAACCACGTTCAATACAACAAAGGTTTAATAATATCCTCCAACCGATTACGTCTACAGCGGCCAATCTCAATGATCAGCCACATCAGAATATATTAAAGTGCTCAAGTGGATGCGCAAACATAAGTGCACTCTCTATTTCCTTACCCTCACATTCCAATGGGACATTACTGTGACACGACCGGAGAGGGATCGGGCGCAGGACCAACAGCTTAACGTGCTTTCCGAGGCACGGGGGTACACAACCGCCAACATCCAGACTCCAGGGTGCCACTAAAAATTTCCTTAGGTACCTACAAAGTATTGGAGATGGAACCCGGAACCTTTTGCGCAGCCATCACTTTAAAGTGTGACCCACTAACCACCACCGAGGAAGTCCAACAAAGGTTTATTGAACGTGTAAAACGAAGGTAGCTTAGTTAGTTAGAGCGCACTTTCCAAACTAGGGGTCGTGGTTCAAATCGAAGCATGCACCTCTGGTTTTTCAAATCTATATGCGTACTTCTACCATTAGCTCGGCGTTCAGGGAAAACATCGTGAGGAAACCTGCAAGTTCCAGATAGTTTCTGAATTACCAGATTCTTCATGGTCCCATTCCTTGGGCTCTACAGTGATGGACATTTGGACACAGCCGGGAATTACACGCATAAGATCAGGAATATTGTATATTTTACTTTTTTTTATTGTAGCTAGGTGAGCGTTTGACCGTATTTCACCTGATGGTAAGTGGTCTAATTTGTAGCACGATTACCTAGAAGATACCTATTTCACTCGCGTTTTGAAATTTGAAATTGTAGCTTCTAGGGAACACCTCCTCAGGCAGCTGATTCCACTGTTTCGCAGTACGAATAAGGAAACAGGATTCAAACCTCTTTGTGCGGACTTTTGGTATTTTTACTATGTACCGGTGTCGATTGAGGGTCTGCCTAGTGTAGTAGTATAAGAACGGAGATGCTCCAATGGCATTGTACAGTTCCATGGCGCACTCTCCAAAATGTATCCGATAGAAGATGCCTATTTGTAATGTGTGTTGCATCAAATAAATTACATCTTTTCAGTACATTTTGTCGAATTGAAAATAAATAAAGGCTAATGAGTTTCTACAATTAAAAGCAAAATTGTTTGGCGTTTTTAGATTTAGTAAACCGTCACTTATAAATTATATTTTCTTTGCATAAGAAGAAAGGTTCTTTTGTTATAAATTCTACTAGTGATACCATAGTATATAGATAGCCAGAAGTAGGATAACACTTTTTTATGTGATATGTGGTAGACGAGCAGATGGATCACCTGATGGTAAGCGATTAAAAAAAATTGAGTTTAAGTTATGGAGACCCTCCATTTTTTAAAATTTGTCCATATTTTGTGTAAAAATCTTAATGCGGTTAACAAAATCCATCTATTTACTAAGTTTCAATAGTATAGTTCTTAAAGTTTCGGAGAAAAGTGGCTGTGACATACGGACGGACGGACAGGCGGTCAGACGGATACACATGACGAATCTATAAGGGTTCCGATATTTGCCATTTGGCTACGGAACCCTAAAAAAGACATGTCATAGCGATCAGGGAACACCGCGGCTGGAAGTTCATTCCAGAGTTTGCACGAGCGTGGGAAAAAAGAGCGCTGGAAACGAAGCCTTCTGAAAGGGATTGGTTCCAGTTTAAACAAAAACTAACCAAAAGATCAGCCTAACTACGTTCCCTTCCTAACCTAACCCTCCAGGGCACAATTTATTTGCCACTGTATATCAAGCTACTGACTAAACAACATTATGGTAATACAATTTTAAGCTTACGCAGGCAGTCCTGATACGTCTGCGGTGATTTATAGTTGCGCACTTGCTTTCAAACGAATCCTAGTTGGGCAGATAAGGGCGGTGTTGCCAGCGAATGAATTAGTGCGTAAAATGCGTTGTGTAAAATAAATAAGTTCGAAATAAAAACTACAAGAATCAGTTCAAAGATATTTATGGCGGCCGACTCTGGTCGCAACATCTGCATGGGTTTTCCAAGAATTTATTACTAACTATTCAATAATAACAGTCGCTACGCCCAAACTCGACGTTACATCCAAAGTTGCTATAGCCATGTTTTTTTTTAATGAAATATTTTTTTGCTGACTCTTGGCCTTTTTTGTGTTAGTTTTTTTTTGTTTTAAATAGTAACAGTGCTCCGCGTAGCAATATTTTGATTTTGTGTCTAAAAGTTCTTTAAATTTCTAAGACAGTCTTAATGCTATTCTATGTCTAAATTTTTTTTTCTCATTATGAAGTATTTTTTTGTAGTGTTTTTTTTTTTTTTTTTGTATTTTTATTATTATTTTTTTTATTTGTTATTTGGTACTATAACATGTTTATAACATGTGTATAACATGTAAAAGGCGACTAAGGTGAAGCTGCTGGCATGATCATCAGCACCCAGAGAAGGAAAACTCTGCATTCATATCAAAACCCTCGCCAACCCGTCTGCCAAGCGTGGTGACTATGGCAATTACCCCTCATGTGATTGAGGGAGGCCCGTGCCCCAGCAGTGGGGACTTAAATGGGCTGATAATGATGATGACGATAACATGTTTTGCTTTAATTATTGTTAGAATGTTTTTTTATAGCATGTGAAAACATGGCTATAGCCATGTGCAAACATGGCTGTTGCCATGTTTGCACATGCTATAGTGTGCTTTAATTCAAGACACTTTGATTTAACGTCACAATAGACGAATGGTCGCTACAACCAAGATCGTAATAAAAGACATCCACTGTATTTGAGAACTACAGCTAGTTGTTCATGGGCGGCGGTGCTCACTCACTATCCGTCGGTGTGCCGTCTGCTCATTTGTCCGCTATAATGTAAAAAACAATCAGTGAAGCTTCGCCGACGCTCTGATTCCACTCCAACGTCGTTCTTAGTAGGATTCCGGGGATAGTAGGACTCCGCGTCGGCTGTCGCAATGCTAAAGTTGTATGAACTGATTTTTTGTGTACTTTGGTATTTATTTGTCCTGATTTCAACGAATCTTATATTATAAGAATCGTTGAATTTAATTGTTTTTAACACTGCACTCGTATATAGATCGAGTTGTCAAGTGACAACTTGTTTGAATCTGATAGATCCGCGATTTCGTTTGAAGTGTTATCGGCAGAATTCGTAGGTATATAAAACACACCGGCATTTTTTGGGTGACTGTGACTTTGACTGACTTCGATTGTTGGATTATGGAACCCAGAGTAAATTTTTCACCATATTAATACACCGTCACAATCTACTCGTCCTGTCACTTTTACAAAAATACTCATGGTGTACGATTTAATTGTGAAACCTGGCAACACTCGCAAAGACTCAAAAGGGCGAAAGCCACAAGTTTGGGCAGCCCTTATCTCCGAATATGCTTTGAAGTTTTGAAACATGTTTAAAGGCATTAACCAGAGCAATAACGCTTATTGTTTTGAGATAACACTTTGAGTGGTTTTGAGATATGAAGTAACTTTTACTTTGAACTGAATTGTTGGATATTTTATAGGATGAACGGCGGTTTATTGTTGAAAGAGGATTTTGTTTTGATTGAAGTATTTTTTTATGTGGAGGACGAGATCATGGTTTAAGCGTACCTCGGACTCCAGAGTGACAGCTAGTTTGCTACATTTATAGTGATATGTGGTGACAGCTTAGGACTCTACCAGGAATTACACGCTAAGGCATAGAACGCACTAATGGTAGGCCGCGATGCGGCGTGACGCTCATCGGCCCCAGAACAATCGGAGCGGTTGACGGCTGATAACAACGCACTCATTTGCGGCCAGCCGTCAACCGCTCCAATTGTTCTGGGGCTGTACCGTAAGTGCGTTCTAGGCCTTATGCTTACTTGTTATGTTTGCTAGCTTGGTTTAAGTTCTATTATTATCTATTTAACTTCTCCATAACGTAAACATCTTTCCATCTATTCCAACCAAAAAAAATCTTGACTTTTTCTTATTTGATAGGTTGCAGACGAGCAGACGGATCACCTGATGGTAAGCAATTGCCGCCACCCATGGACACCCGCAACACTATGGAGTCACAAGTGCGCTGCCAACCTTTTAACCGCATTTCCTGGATTGGGCCTCCAGTACCCTCACTCACGCAGCGAAACACAGCACACTTGGTTATATTATATAATTTTCATTTAACCGCATGTTAAAACTTGTAATTAGTTTTTAATTAAAAACTTGAGATAAAAACATAACATTGTCAGCAATAACTTTCCCTTAATACAATAAAATAACATAAGGAGGAGGTAGCAGACGAGCAGACGGATCCACCTGATAGTAAACAAATGCCACCGCCCATGGGGATGTCCAACATCATTATAGTCAGAGCACTGCTTACCTTTAATAACCCCCTTGTCCCCTTATTGTGCCTCCGGTACCTCACTCGACTAAATACAGCACAGACGCTGCTTAAGGTCGGTTTTCTGTGAGGCCGTGATATCACTTCGGTAGAGCTGGGCTATTCATGCCAAAGATTCGCCGTCGATAGACTGCTAGTTAAAAGTTGGATTTAGCAAAATATTTCATAATTCTTATGTAGACAATACACGTCCCCATACGTAATTTTCCTATAGGATTTTTTTCATAGGATCTATCCTATGAGCCGTGAATACATTGTTTGGAAAAAAAAGTAGGTACCACTTTTATAGTCCTCCAACCGATTACGGCTACGGCAGCCAATCTAAACGATCAGCCACGTACGCAGGATACATTATAGTGCTCAAGTGTGTGCGCAAACACAAGTGCACTCTCTATTTCTTCACCCTCATATTCCGATAGGACACCAGCGTCACAAAACCGAAGAGGGATTGGGCGCAGGACCAACGGCTTAACGTGCTTTCCGAGGCACGGAGGTGCAAGACCGCCAACATACAGACTCCACTGACACTAAGAATTTCTTACCGAAAACTTATGTACAAGTTTTTGGCCCGACCCGGGGATCAAACCAGGGACCTCTTGCGCAGCCTTTCACTAACCACTATGCCATAGAGGCAGAGGTACCACTTTACACAACAACGAGAAGCATTTTCGTGGCACCTTAGAAACGAAAAAAGGGTCATACAAATCCTAAGTAAATAGCAAACCTTAGAACCTTGACCCTCTAGCTATATAACTTCTATTTACAAATACTAGTGTTGTTGTCATAGCGACAATCTATCGAATACGATATTTCTTTTCTCTACCCACAGGTTGACTGGATGAAATTGCTACAAGCAATTAGACCGCCTTATTGTACTGACTGTTTTTTTTAAGCGATCAAATCCAACAGCGGAATTACATATATACTTTTTTATGTGATAGGAGGCAGACGGATCACCGGATAGGAGGCGGACGGTAAGCGATTGCCGCCACATATGCCAAAATTTGAACGCCCTTTCTATGTGATTTTGTTTTAATTTATTATTCATTATTATTTATTGATTTGGGGAGCCGGTTAATTACACAGTAGCGACTGTCGTCTGACCTTCGCAACCCTTTAACAGGGGAACCATAGTAACTAAATCATATATATTTTTCACTTTTTAGAAACTATCCGAAACGTGCAGATTTCCTCGCGATGTTTTCCCTCACTGCCGTGGTAGGTAATAATAGAAATACGCGTATAGATTTGAAATATTCATAGGTGCATGCTCGGATTCAAACCAACACCTCCCGTAGGAAAGGCGTGTTCTAAGCCATTGATCTAGCATCGCTCAAATATCGATATCGAATTATGAATTAAACGACACCGACTTCTACGAGTCTTCTGCATTTAGAGAAGTATCGATCGTTTTTTTTATGTGATACATGGCAGACGAGCACACGGATCACCTGATGGGAAGCGATTGCCGCCGCTCATGGACATCCGCGACACCAGTGGAGTCGCAAGTGTGCTGCCAATCTTTAAACGCCCCTAACTCACGCAGCGAAACACAGCACAGTGCCGCTTCACGCTGGTATTGCAGTATGTCAATATTTTCGGTAGAACTATCGATTTTCGAGGACAACTCGATGGTTGTCGCATCCATACTATACGAGTATTACCTTTGAACTCAAGGATTTACTTGAAGAATTACCTCCAGCCCTACACAGAGTGGCATGTTGGAGAATTTATCGTTCTAATGGTACGGATTTCCGTATTTAAGGGATTTCTCTTGACAAAGACCAATACAATCCTTGTCCATCAAAGGACACATATTGAATCAATGAAAGACTAGATCGCTCAATACACGGATATTGGGTGACTCTAATTCCTTTGAGACACACAGGATTCCGAAACGAACCTGTAAAAAAGTAGTCGTACACTGCTAGCATTATAACCGGATATCTTTTTAGCAATTTTGAAAGTGCAGTCTCTTGAAAAACATACTATTTATTTAATAATTACGCTTGACTTTTTCTTCTGCATTTGTACTCGAAATTTTAATTACCAAAAACGGCTACTTATGGCGTTAAATGAAATTTAGATAGCAAAAACAGAGCAAAAAGTACAGCACAATTATTAAATTAACAGTATAAATGTTTGCTTAGAAACTCCCGATCCGAAATTGTTTAAAATAGATCCGGTTTATTAGCTAACAATTCAATCGATTGGTGGCGCTAGTTTAGGCAACCCGTCGTTTTAAGAGGCTATGTAGGTATTGAATATAAACTGATTCACATGTAAAAGAATATTAAAACTTCATTTCTTTTGTAGAGATTTACACTTTGAATGTCTAACTAAGATTCTTTTTATTTAAATATCTTAATTTTGTTAAATTACTAGACCGAACAAGCAGCCTTAAGGTAGTGCACATTAGCGACGCCAATCGATTTTAATTTTTAGATACTAAACCGGATCTATTTTAAACAATTTCGGGGTTACAACCTCTCGGCAAACACTTATACTATTTATTAAATAATCATGCAAAAATGTTGGGTCCAACACGTATACGAAAAATTGATTCACGCCAAAAGCGGCCACTTTTGGTGTGAATTATTTTTTCGCAAACTAAAACGAACCCAAAATTTGAGCATGGTTATGTAATAAATAGTATACGTGTTTGCTAGGAGGTTCATAATCATCATCATCATCAGAAACCCACACTCGTCCACTGCTGGACATAGGTCTACCCTAATGTACGCCACTGCTCCCGATTTTCGGCCACTCTCATCCAGCCCACACCAGCCAGCCTTCGAATGTCATCATCCCATCTTGTCGCAGGGCGTCCTACACTACGCTTACCGAGTCGCGGTCTCCACTCAAGGACTTTACGGCTCCAACGGCTGTCAGTTCTGCGGCTAATATGACCAGCCCACTGCCACTTCAGTTTGCTAATTCGGTGGGCTATGTCGGTGACTCTGGTTCTCTGTCGGATTACATCATTTCTGATGCGGTCCTTCAGAGATACTCCGAGCATAGCCCTTTCCATAGCTCTTTGAGCGACTTTGAACCGGTGGACTAGTCCAGCCGTGAGTGTCCACGTCTCGGCACCGTAAGTCATGACCGGAAGGACGCACTGGTCGAAGACTTTCGACTTAAGACTTTGAGGGATGGGTGACGAGAAGCCAGGAGGTTGTGACCCCGAAATTGTTTAAAATAGATCCGGTTTAGTAGCTAAAAATTAAAATCGATTGGCGTCGCTAGTGTGCCCTACCCGTCACCTTAAGGAATATTGCAATAAAAAAGTAGTAACGCAGTTTTCCCCTTATCCCTCACTCCTTGGATAAAATCTCTCTAAAAGCCTCTTTGTTGTCGCGCAACAACGAAATAAAATAGTAGGTATTTATTTTGTCTGGCATTTTCTCTAAATTACGGTTTTTCTGGCACTTTAATATTACCTCATTACTCACGCCTTGTCCGCTAGGCGGCGACGAAATAATAGAATAGACCGTGAATGAATGACCGCTATCTATTCATAAATACTCTGACAAGATGGAAATATAATAGGTACCTAATGAAATTGCTGTATTTTAGAAGTAAAGAGGTATTAATAAGACGTAGTCTGTTAACTAGATATGCCAATGAATTGTTATTAACTACAGTGAATTTCAGTCGCCGTGCGACAAGATGGGATGATGACATTCGAAGGCTGGCTGGTGTGGGCTGGATGAGAACGGTTGAAAATCGGGAGCAGTGGCGTGCATTAGGGGAGACCTATGTCCAGCAGTGGACGAG
Organism: Marasmia exigua; assembly: GCA_019059595.1. Classification (NCBI taxonomy): domain Eukaryota; kingdom Metazoa; phylum Arthropoda; class Insecta; order Lepidoptera; family Crambidae; genus Marasmia; species Marasmia exigua. The sequence continues at coordinate 25,449,680 of CM032476.1, read as the reverse complement.
TGTGGGTTGCTGATGATGATGATGATGACGACAGTGAATTTGACGCCCTGTTGGTCTAGTGGCTTAAGTACCGGGCCGCATTTGGCAAGCGTGGTATTAAGCCTAATCCCATCATAGTAGCGATGACTTGATTTCTATGATTGAGGCCTTTGTCCTCCAGTGGGACAGTTATAAGCTGATACTTTTTTTTACAGTGAATATAGAGTGCACTTGAATATTATATGATCTATAAAACGATTATTAAAGATCGTTGCTGAAACTGCCTCGTTAGCATTGTGGGTAGTGCGTCACAATTTAAAGCGACGGCTGCGCTTGCAGTCCTGGGTTCGATAACCGGGTCGGGCGGAACATTTGTACCTGAGTTTTTCTGTTAATAAATTCTCAGTGTTAAGCCGGAGTCTGGAAGTAGGCGGTCTTGTACACGCGTGCCTCGGAAAGATTGTTAAGCCGTTGGTTCTGCTCTCATTCCCTCTCCGGTCGTGTCACACTGGCCACTGTCCACTGACCACTATAATATATCCTGCGTAAGTGGCTAATCGTTCAGATTGGCCGCCTTGACCAAAATCGATTGGAGGATATTAATATTATTATTATTAAAGATCGTACGGATCTTAAATGCCAGTATTAACTAGTTTTAGCTGGGACTGTGTGTGTTATCGGTTCAATACCGAATAAGCTTAAAAGTGTGCTCTGATCGCACAACACGGGAAAAAACAATATAAATAGATAAACAAAAAAAAACAGACATTCCATACCCTATTTTTTTCTGTAAGTGTTTTTTAGACATATAATCAGTCACAAATTCAACTAACGATTTTTATTTTTTTTATATCATAGATGTCTGGTTTTCTATTCAGATGTGCACCTTATATGTCCGGGTTTATGACAAACCTTACAGCTCATAGCAATATTTATCCATACTAATATTATAAATGCGAAAGTAACTCTGTCTGTCTGTCTGTCTGTCTGTCTGTCTGTCTGCTACTCTTTCACGCCAAAACTACTCAACGGATTTAAATGAAATTTGGTATACAGATAATCTAGACCCTGAGAAAGGACATAGGCTACTTTTTATTGCGAAAAGGGGGTTGTAAGGGGTTGAAAGGGGGGTAAAAAGTTACTTTTCCACGCGGACGGAGTCGCGGGCGGCCGCTAGTAGAAAATATAATCGAAATCAGTCGATTACAGTTTCCTAGTAGTCAGCAATTTTGCGACCAAATCTTGGTCGCTTCACAGATTAGGTATAGGACGTTTAAATACCTACTACCAAAATCTTGCCGCGTCACAGTTGAGAGGAAAACAATGTAAAATTATGATTAGCTTGTATACAACGTTTGCTAAATGTCATCATTTTATTACACTTAAGGCCGCACTTAGAAACGTAATTTAAGCTAATGTTCATTAACTTTAGTATCGGTAGTCTTTATGCGTATCAAAATAAGAGTCAATATTTTTCTTAAGTAGCTAACTAAGTTAATCAACGCCTCTGGGTGTGGCAGTTAACTATTTAAGACTTATTGCCACACTCAGATTCGTGGATTAACTTAGTTGGCTACTTAAGAAAAAATTTTGAAACTTATTTGATACGCATAAAGAATACAGATACTACAGTTAATGAACATCAGCTTAAATGACGTCTCTGAGTAGCGTAGTGATTTAGAGCCTATTTTAGACTACTTACAGTGTGATTTCTTTAAGAATGTTCTTCTAAGTTATCGGCACTGTTCTCTGGCAAAGTTTGACTATAGTATTCAGTAAAACAACATGTCAATATATACTCTTTCTGTCATTGTACTTTAAGAATACTGTTAGTTTGAGAAGCAATTGTATTAGCTTGCTACATATATACCTAGTGATATGTGAATTGTATGACAACTAACTGACATCTGACAACTAAGTAATCTTTGATTTTGCGTGAATAAAGATTCAATTCAATTTCTAAAATTTCCAGCTCAGTCTGAATTTCGATCTAAATAGGTCTTATTGCGATCTTGACATTTTTGTAACAGTTTAATTGGATTGGTCCATCGCTCAGTTTTGAAGGAGCACGAAGTAATGTGATTCTACAACTAATCATCTTTTTGTCTTTGACATCAACGTTCGCTGTTAGTTACTGTTTATTTTTAAAGAAAATCCTATTTCTTGGTCTAAGTGCCAGCCAGATTTTTTTTGCTGTAGGTATTATGTGGGACTTGTTCCCATGAGTATTTATTACAATAGCACCAAAGCTGTAGGGTGTGATATCCTTGATTTTATTTAAATTCAAAAATCAACACCTTAATACATTCATCGTTATCGTCAGCCCATTTAAGTCCCCACTGCTGGGGCATGGGCCTCCCTCAATCACATGAGGTGTAATTGCCATACTCACTACGCTTGGCAGACGGGTTGGCGAGGGTTTTGATATAAATGCAGAGTTTTCCTTCTGTGGGTGCTGATGATCATGCCAGCAGCTTTACCTTAGTCGCCTTTTACGACAACTTGGTAACAGTGAGGGTGGCCTATTCTACTCTGCGGGGGACCACACGGTATATACATTACGAGTGAATTAACTAACTTTTTTTTGTTAGACAAATCATGACATTTAAACATCAAGGGGACCAGTTCTAAGATTGTACAGCAACATTTTTTTTGGCCGGCGCTTTCATATCTGGACCAAAATTATTATAAAAGTCCTATCACCTCGTTTTATTTTGTAATTGCCTGCCCACTATTTCACCACTGCTGCTACTATCGTTAATAGATGTGCACACTAACCAGACTGAGCCATTTCAAACTGACATATTCTTGAAAGTCCACGCGCAGCCCTTAGCACTGGGGTGACGTGCTGGCTGACATTCTTTTTCTACCGCACCCGTATAGAGATACATTAAAGCTTCGTCAGGGTCGAGTAGATCTCTTTTATACTCTGTGACGTTTTTCCTAAAATGGCACATTCCGCTGAAAGAAGCTCGTGCGGCCTTTGAACTACTCGAATGTGCCCCACAGAGCACTACAAATGTCACGCGAATCCGATATAGATTCAATTTCATAGCAAGATGTAGAGGCGACTACAATTCTAAAAATATGTTAAATAAAAATAATAATTTCGTGTTTCACTACATAAAATTGAAACAAAGTCCATGCAACTTAGGGTCTTATTCATAAAAGTTTGTTAAACTTTTGCTAGCTAAAATAGTGTTATCGATTTCGGTAAAATCTTTTCTCGAGTGTACTATTATAAAACTTTATCTGAAGTGTATCAATTGTTAAACATATTATTAGATACTACTTAGTTCGTCGTTTTTGAAGACAGGATTTTTTAATTAATTATATTGTATTCTTGCTTGCTTGCACGCTTTTTTAATTAGTCTCCCAGGGAAAATCATAATGAATAAGGTAGAATTTGAGACTCCGACGCGAACCAAACCCCTGGGGTGTCCATCACCGTACAAACGCGTACCATCAGGTGATCCGACAGCTCGTCAACCATCTATCACATAAAGATAGTTTTCTGCGTCGAATCCTCGAATTAATGTAAGTCGGTTTTTAATTTGATTAGTGGCGGACAAGCAGACGGGTGACCTGATGGTAATCGATTGCTGCTGCTCATGGACATTCGCTACACCAATTGAGTCACAGGTGCGTCACCAAACCTGAAACCCCCTTTTCCATCCGGTACTCACTCGGCGAAACACAGCCCAAATGCTGCTTCACGCTAGTATTATGTGAGGCCGTGATATCATCTCCCGTCAAGCTGATACAATCATGTCGAAGTATGACTCTCCTCTTCATCTTAGCGTGTAGTTCCCGATTGAGTCCAGAGCTGTCGCCTTCGAGCCCAGGGTACACTTGACTATGATTCAGAGTTTGGGGAGTCTGGTAATCGAAGCGACTGCCGTCTGACCTTCGCAACCCCTTAACAGGGGAACCAGACCAACTGAATCATTGTAACACGTTTCAGAAAATATCCGAAACCCGCAGGTTTTCTCAGCTATATTTTCACTCACCGAGGTAATGGTAGAAATACGCGCATAGATTTGCAAAATCCAGAGGTGCATACTCTGTTTTAAACCACGACCCCTCTGCTTGGAAGGTGCGTTCTTATCGACAGCTACCATCGCTCTGCAGCGATATATTTCTATACCGAAAATGTGTCTCTCACACGGTCAAATTTTCGGTATAGAAAATCATGACATGAGTATTATTTTTATTTGTGTACAACGAGGCTTGCCTCAGTTCAGTCAAGCGGGCTAGTTTGCGCAGCGGCGTGGGAGTTGATACGAGCCTTCATTATGCCGGGGCACGCTCGCCCCACATCCGAGGCTAATCACATGCGAAAAATTATCAATTATAATTAGCTATACGCTTTTTGCCTTTTCGCAGGTTGACGTTTTGGGGGGTTTGCGGGGTTTTATTTTAAAGACGTGATTTTGAAACGTGAGGGTTATCGTGTGTGCGTGCAAAAGGGCGCTAAATGGTAATAAATGGAACGGCGAAGCTTGCCTCTAATTGAATTTCGAGGCAAGCTTTGCCATTCCTCGCACATCTTACTATCTTTGTCGCGCCACTCGCCACCCTTTCGACGTACGTATACGTGCGAGTAGAAACAAAAATGTCTGTTTGAAATGAGTAAGAAAATTGAGTGCATTTGCCACCAAAAATGATGAAAGAAATTTGATTATATTTGGATTTCCTTGAAAACATTGTGCAACTAGCCAATATAAGCTGAATAAGAATAAGAATTTATTTATTAAGATACCAATAAAAAACATAACAAAAACATAAAGAAAAGCAATTATAATGTTGGCACTTAAAAGGTCTCCGCTCAGCATTAGCCACGAAGCCGTGAAGTCTTCGTGGCGCTGGTTAAGCTGCGTCTCTGTTAAATTTACAAAATGATTTTAATACAAAACAATAAAGCGAAATTGAATGTCTCAAGTGGCAATGGGCAGGGCACATAATGAGGAGAACAGACGGCCGCTGGGGCGGAAAGGTCCTCGAGTGGAGGCCACGTACAGGAAGTCGGAGCCTGTGGCAGGTCCCCCCACAAGGTGGACCGAGAATCTGGTGAAGGTTTGCGGAAATCCATTGGATGCGGGCGGCACAGGACCCGATCTGTATGGAGGAACATTGGGGGAGGAATATGTCCAACAGTGGACGTCTATTGGCTGAAATGATGATGATGATGATGAAATAGGCAAAAAATAGGTTGTTAACAGTCGCAAAATTTACGAAATGTAATCGCAAATATTTTTAAGTGTGTAAATATTTGTAAGATAAAGTTTTAACACAGACATAGATAAATACTTCCTTTATCCGAGTATTAAAAATGAGCCGTTGAGATATTCACAAATTGCAATTTATTTTGGTGTTGGGAAATACAATGTTCGCCGTTCCTCTGAAGGACTGTGGTCCGTCGAAAGGTCATTAGTTTATTGCATGACACAGCTTGCTGATTTAGCACTAAATCGGCAAGTCACAAGTGTTCAACGACTTGGACGGACAAGTCCTAGAGTGGAAACCACAGTCAAACCCACGAATTCTGGCGAACGAAGAAGGGTCACTACCAAATGTGGCACCAGGGCAGTCTATTCCATCCTGATTATTTAAAATTGATTATCCATGTTATTTTTATTAACAATGCTCTTTCTTTTGTCATTATTTAATCACGAATTATCTAAAGGTAGGATTATCTCACAAAAGAGAAAAAATACCTGAAACTATTTCCTTCACCACAGTGTTGTATTTTGAGCAGGGAAATCATATCGATAGGACTACATAGTATCAATAAGGGACGTGGTAGCAATCCCGCTATAAAATATTCTAATACTATCAATAAAATCAAAACTATCGATAGTTTATTGGTATTGATAGTCAAAATTATCATAGGTAAGTATAGATACGATCGTTGCTCGTATCTTCAAAATTACTGCTGATCAATTTTCAATTTAACTAAATTCTACTCTTAGAAAATCTACTCTTAGTAGATTATCTGTTTGTAAACAATCCTAGGTATTTTAACTTGGTAAACTATTGGTATAAAACAAACGACACCATCGATATTAACGAGCTACAATACTATCCCATTATGTTTTCTATACACCTGTTATCGGCAGCTGTAGTCGATGGTCCGTCTTAGATCCATTTGATTATCATATTATAATTCTTATTTTTTTCTTTCTTTTTCTAATATCAATTTCATATATTCTGTGTATGCATGTAAGCAGTCTATTATTTAATTCTATTTAAGCATAATGTATTTATTAGTTTATAATATTGTATTTAATTTATGTACCTATTAGTGTTATAAATTTTACATATTTACAGTTTATCTCTCTTTGTATTTTTTTTCTTATTAAAAATTGCATCCACCTACCCCTCCTCTACTATTAAATGTCCTTTACCCGAAGGTAATCTGGAAGAAATCACTTTTATACACAAATTTTTCTTAATGCCTAATACTTAAGTTGTGTATTTTGTGCAATAAAGTATATCTATTTATCTATCAATAATATCAATATCGATAGCATGACTCGTTGGCGCATTGGGTAATGAGTCGCACTTTAAACTACACTTGTGTTTACGCACACACTTGAGCACTAAATTATATACTGCGTAAGTGGCTGATAGTTGAGATTGGCCGCCCCAGCCGAAACCTTATAAAAGTTTGAGGATATATATCGACAGTATTGTCTTGTTCTGAACTATCGTTAACATGACGTCAACTGTCGATAATCAATTGATCGGCAACACTAACATGAACTTATCAGAAGAAAATGAATTGTAGCATTTAATAATTTATCAAAGAAGGGCTCGACAAGATCCCTTTACTCCTGATAGAGGATTTGGAGCTAAGCTGCTTCTGGTCTCGCGTGATCTCTTCAAAGAATATAAGATGAAGGAATCCGCAGCCACAGTGCAAGGAAAACTAGTAAGTATCTTTTTTTGTTAGTCTTTATTAGAATAGAATAGAATAGAATAGAATAGAATAGAATAGAAAATATTTATTTAGCAACAACTTAAAACTAGTTACATTTATCTTACAACTAAAAGAAACTTTTGTGCCGAAAAGGTGACCCTCAGCATAATGCCAAGACATAATAATGCCGAGGCGCTGGTTTTCAGGGGCACCTACGGTGGGATGACAAAGGCACTATGCCTGAAATTATTGAAATAAAATATAGGAGGTACAACACACGCAAAACAGTTACAATTATATAAAGATTAGATAATTCTGGAAAAAGGCTTAGCTTTCTTAGCTTTTCCAGTGATTTCTGTTAAAATCCAGTTATTTTTTTCAAACCTGATGTTGATAGCCGTGAAGAGAGCGTATGGGAGAGTCTTAATCTTCACATCATCTTTTTCTGGGTTTGCCTCTCAATCTTCCCTAATTTGCTGGCTAGTGTGGAGTGACGATTTTAGTCTACTCTCCAGGTGCATACTACAAACTTTAACAGTGGAAGACCCACGCTTTGGCATGAATGGGCCGGCTCGACCGGAGTAATACCACGTCCTCACAGAAAACCGGCGTGAAGCAGTGCATGCGCTGTGTTTCAGGTGTCCATGGGCGGCGGTAATCGCTTACCATCAGGTGATCCGTCGGCTCGTCTGCCTCCTATATCATTAAAAAAAGTGACTCACCAGTTTCGTGTTATTCTGTGAAATGTTATATTGGCAATAAATATATTTTCATTTTTTCATTTTCAGTTTCACATCAGTTTGTGATCTGAATTTTTCTCTAATCAGCCTGGAAGTAACACAGAACAGTAGAACAAAGATGGACGACTCTCAGGGTAATTTCACTAAGTACTTTTTCCTTAGTATGAGAAAAATAGTTCACCGGTTTTCGTTAGATGGAGCTTGTAAAAAGCAGATGTAGCTTAAAATGCAATCAAGCTGATTGTTCGGCTTTGTTTCAGTAATTGTCACTATGCATTTTTACATCGCTCTAGAAAAGCGTGTTACCGTAACAAAGACCTCAAGCCGCCTGCTCACATTGGCAAGTTTAAAACAGTAGAAGGTAATGGGAATATTGTTACATAGCAAATAAAATTATTTCTCATATTTTATTTAATCGTCTCCCTATTTGTCAACGGTGTCCATTGTATATATCCGTTGAGTATTGGTCATTCCTCTAGATAGCGCTTGCACTAGCTAATCGACTGATATAGGTTAGTCTATGACGACTGCCCATATCGTGCTAATCAGGCAACGCACACTACATGTGCGAGTACAGTGATCATGGTGTAGTTCGGCGTAAAGTAGATCCAGACTATACGTACGGTCAGCATCAAAAGTATCTTAACACATTAGTACCATGTCAAAGTAACAGTTCTGCCTATTATAGACAATTTTCAAGGGGTTCATAAAAAATGTTATTTCGACATGGTACCAAAGTGTTATGCTGACTGTACACACAACATACTGCCTAGCGCGTAAGTCAACGAACTACTCTGTATCAATGTCTGCTACAGTGTATATTTTGGTTCTGGTGTCGCATGATCTCCGCAAAGACTATTAGATGGAGGAATTTGCCACATAATCCTGGCTTCCGAACTACCTTGGGAATTTTCTTGGGATTTGTTTACCGGGCCAAATTTGTTTAAGGGAAGGATTGGAGTTTAGTGGGATAGTTGAGAAGCTATGGAAGGATATTCAAAAGCGTTATTACGAAGACATTTCTTTACTGTAAATTTGATATTCTCTCTGTTGTCTGATATCCGTAACAAAAGCGCTTAAAACGCTATATAGTACAGAATCAGTTCAATGCATAGGATGTTGTATGATTTTATTTATTTATTATCTATCTGATATTGTTCCTTTAGAAGTAAAACTCACATAATTTTGTATCATCATCATCATCATCAGCAACCCACACTCGTCCACTGCTGGACATAGGTCTCCCCTAATGCACGCCACTGCTCCCGATTTTCGGCCACTCTCATCCAGCCCACACCAGCCAGCCTTCGAATGTCATCATCCCATCTTGTCGCAGGGCGTCCTACACTACGCTTACCGAGTCTCGGTCTCCACTCAAGGACTTTACGGCTCCAACGGCTGTCAGTTCTGCGGCTAATATGACCAGCCCACTGCCACTGCACTGCTAATTTTGTATAATAATCGATAATACTCGTCCTAACTCTTTAGCAATTTGGTATTAAGTACCTGGATCTCAATACTTTTTACCGTAGCAAAACTGGTAGTATCAGGGCTAACAAAAAACCGTGCCGTACCATTTGAGAAAATACCTGTCGCACCAAACAAATGAGACGTACAACGCGTGTGAACGGGACAGGGTTTTGGATATAGTCGTGAATTTCGATTAGTTGTAAACCCTAATTTTGATTGTAGGCCCTCTGAGTTGAAATAAAGATAAAAATAAAGATAAAGAGTTCTTTACTGGCCACAGAACACAAATCAAACATGAGTGACGTAAATACAAGTATAACAAATTCTGTAGCCAACAAGGCCCAACCTCAGCATTTGCTGCAGTGGCCGAAGCCGCTGCAGCGCGCAAATAGTTTTTTTACAAGTTATGTGTTTGTTGGTATTATTTAATAATAATATAAGAAATAATACGAATAATAATAAAACAAAGTTACATCTAAAATATAACTTCTAAGTAAATCGCCGTACAAAACCAATTTCACCATTAGGTGAAATTGGTTTTACTGTTTTTACTTTTTATTGTTTTTTATTGTTTTTACTTTACCTATGAAATTTCTTTTATTTGTAAAGTAACTAAGTATTAATGCTACTACTCCATAATTAAACAGTTATTTAATGGACAACATTTAGAAACGAGTAGGATAGTTTTTCAGAAAACCATATTTTTATGTTAAAAAAATATAATTTATAAAAACGTCAGCGTCATCGTTGAGCCAAGTTAAAAAAAGAGTCATACTCAAGATTTTTTTTTTGCATCACAAATACAAAATATCTGATCTCTATTTAATTTAAACCTTAAAGTATCATCATCATCGTCAGCCTATTTAAGTCCCCACTGCTGGTGTACGGGCCTCCCTCAATCACATGAGGGGTAATTGCCATACTCACCACGCTTGGCAGACGGGTTGGCGAGGGTTTTGATATAAATGCAGAGTTTTCCTTCTCTGGGTGCTGATGATCATGCCAGCAGCTTTACCTTAGTCGCCTTTTACGACACCTCGGTAAGAGTGAGGGTGGCCTATTCTACTCTGCCGGGGACCACACGGCAAAAGTATAGTCTTAATTCAAAATAAAATTATAGTTTGGTGACTTTTGCTTATTATACATCTTATTGTGTCAAGAAAATTTAATAAGTAAAGACCTATTATTTATTATAGCTTCCGTAATCACTAAATAGACACTCAGCCCAACCTTATCTCCCGCGTTATTATAAAACTACCTAAACCAAGTGTAACGTGGCTGCAGGTCCTGATAAGGGTTCTTAAACAAATGTTTGAGAAAGGTTTAAAGTATTTTATTAGTGGCCGGCCCATTACGATGCCGTTCAGAATGTTTGCTTTGTCCACAAATCAACAGCAGCTGTTTCGTCTGGGTGGCCAGGATTATTTTTGTAACGAACCTTTTTCGTTGAATATCTGAAGATACGAGTGCTTCCCTTGTTAAAGGGTTGCCAAGGTCATATGCCAGTCGCTTCATTGTAAGTATCAGACTCCTTAAATCTTAAATAATGATCTAAGCGTACGCTATAACAAAACAAAGAAATATTGGCAAACGTAATGTAGGGCGCCTTCTGGCTAGGTGGAGGGACGATCTGCGCAGGATGGCTGGCAAGAGCTGGATGCGAAAAGCCATGGATAGATCACGGTGGCGAACAATTGGAGAGGCCTACGTCCAGCAGTGGACTGCGATAGGCTGATGATGATGATGAGTACGCTATAAAGCGACAACTAGAATCGGGAATTAAAATTATAGGTACGCGGGAATCCATTGGATGCAGGTGGCACAGAACCGATCTTTGTGGAGAACATTGGGGGAGGTCTATGTCCAGCAATGGACGTCTATTGGCTGAAATGATGATGATGATAGGTACTCTGTGATACCACGGCATCACAGAAAACCGGCGTGAAGCAGTACTGTACTGTGTTTCGCTGCGTGAGTGAGGGTACCGGCGGCCTAATCCGGGGGGAAGGGGGGTTTAAAGGTTGGCAGCGCACTTGTGACTCCAATAGTTTCGCGGGTGTCTATGGGCGGCGGCAATCGCTTACCATCAGGTGATCCATCTGCTCGTCTGCCACCTATCATATAAAAATTATACTAATAATAATTCAATTGGTCTGGTTTTTCTGTCAAAGGGTTGCAAAGTTCAGACGGCAGTCGCTTCATTGTAATTATCCGACTTCCCAAAACCTAAATCATAGTCCAAACAAACCCTGACTCTTTAGTTCTCTGGCTTAAGCCATGTTAACATGGACCTATAGTTGTTAGCAAATAAAAAATGGAAGCGAACAAATACAAGTTAAATTCACGCAAAAAACTTCGTTAGAGAACCTTTTTTCAAAATGGCGGACTGGCTCGCAGCAGAATGAAACGAAGCAAAATCGAGAACTCGATTTAATTATTCATAGGCTCATAACTACAAGAAGGTAACTAGGCACAGTCGAAGTAGGTCAACCAGTAACTTGACGAGATCTCATCGCAGCCAACGATTGTGCTGCTACTGTGGAGGGGGCGTCGATAAAGCTTAGTATCGATAAAACTATTTATATCGCTGATGTAGCATGTTGTGCAAAGACAAGTTTAGTGTTTTTTTATGCTTAAGGGGATCGATTTAAAGATTAGCTATGAACTTGTGACTGCAATGGTGTTGCAACTGATCGCTTATCAGGTGATAAGTGTCCTTGTCTGCCACCTATCACATAAACTATGTTACAATGGCATTATTAATAGCTTTGAGACTTGTCACTTCAAAATAGTAATAGTAAGTAAAAGGTAGCCTTTGTCTTAAATAATGCGGAAACAAATAGATCTGTATCTGAGACATGAATGTTTCTTTTACAATACCTATTGTTCCGTATTTTCCGACAGAAAATAAATCGGAAATAGGCATTAAATATATATCCAGGTTCGTTTTCTTTTTTATAGCGTACACTCCTTCTGTTTCAGAACCACGAATTATTTATTTATTTATTTACTAGATAAACTTATTCTATCTTTACAAGTTAGTTACCTAATGCAATAAAATAGTCTAAAGTATTTTCTACGCTATATAAATATAAACAATAATATAATATTTTACAACATAAACAATGATCTGACTTTGAGATAAGTAGCTTATAAGCACCTGAGTTATAAGAACCAATAAAAAAAATCTTTAATATTAGTTGCCATAATATAAAAGACCAATTGTTAATATCTATTGCATTGAAAATGCAAACATAAAACATTTTCGTCTTAACCTAATCTGGGCATCCTGTATGAAAAGCATAAAATTTATCGACCCTAAACTTCACTCACTGCGTTTGCCGTTTTATCGATACTGCGAAGCGTGCAGCACTAAAAGTTATACAACTACCATTGAAGCTTAAAGCACCTTAGACTGTGCACCCAAGCTAGGTATTCCATCAGTTGTGTATGACAACAGCTGTTATGGTTCGTGATAGCTCGTCGAATATCTATTAAATTATAAGAAGACAGGCAGATTAGAGACTTGGTAATATAATAATATCCTCCAACCGATTTTGGCTACGGAGGCCAATCTCAACGATCAGCCACGTACGCTGGATATATTATAGTGCTCAAGTGTGTGCGCAAACAAAAGTGCACTCTCTATTCCCTTAATATCATAATCCGATGGGACACCAGCGTGACACGACCGAAGAGGAATAGGGCACAGGATCAACGGCTTAACGTGCTTTCCGAGGCACGGGGGTACAACATCGCCAACTTCCAGACTCTGGGCTGACACTGTGAATTTCTTTACAGAATAACTCAGGTATTAATTTGGGCCCGATCTGGGGATCGAAGCCAGGACCTCAAGCGCAACCGTCGCTTTAAAGTGCGATGCACTACTCACTGCGCCAACGAGGCAGTAATATATAGAAAGTATCAATAAACTCATCAACTCTTAAGTATCAATAAACTATCTGTAATACTCAGTATCAACTTTTCTCTATAATAACCCCAGTGCATGATGTGTGTCTGTTCTAGACCATCTATAACTTTTATTTCTTCTTTGCTACTCTTATAACATTTTTTTTTATCTTGAACAGACACACTATATTCTACAGGGTCACCCGCAGAATACCAGAGTCACAGAAAAACAGCATAAGTCGTGCCGGGACATTGCTGACACGTCACGGCTTATGCTGAGCGGGTGCCTATTTGGCACAACACTTGTACATATACTTATTGTGTTATGTTATGTCATATTATTCTTTATTGTTTTTGTTATGTATTGTTCCCATATCTTAATTCTTGTGATATCTGTTATGTATTTATTGTATCAATAAATGTTTCATTCATTAATTCATTCAATAAGCAAACGGAAAAAAATGTTTAACTCCCTAAGTACCGTTTAACAGTGGGAGTGCCACGCGTTGGAAAGGATGAACTGGAGAGCAGCACTTGCGATGTGTTAGCGTGGGTCGATCGAGAGAGTGTACCGGTGGCCCAATCTGCGGCAAGCTGCGCACTTGTAACTGGTATTACCCATGCCCATGGGCAGCGGAAATCGCTTACCATCAGGTAATCCGTCTACCCGTTTGCCTCCTCATTATCATCCTAATGCCCTATTCCCAGGTTATCTAGGGTCAACGCATTATGTCTTTGTCATCCATAAATCCCTGTTATCAGTCGTCAAATCGCTCGTTTGTCATCTATCACATATAAAAAGTTGGTATGCTATTAAGAATTCAATGCATAATAAATGCATTACACGCATCAGTGTACAAATGGTCCTTGGTGACTCAAGGATTACGGACCCGATCAGAGGCAAACGTGATTAAACACCAAATGTAAAGATTAACATTCCAATGCAACCCTTATACGCACCCCTGGGTAAAAAATAAAAAAGCGTGGGACGAATCAAAAGGGTGGGTTCCGTATGCGAATCTTAACATTTTCCTTAAATAAATAAGTGATCTAAGCAGAACTAAATTAAATTGGTGACGCCTCGTTCGTCGCTCAGGATGCTGAGTTCGTTCCCGAGACGAGCAAATAGTATGTTTTGAATTTTTCGGACAAAGCTCGAGTTTGTGATCACCTATGCGTATTTGGCAAGTGTGGTGATTAAACCTAATTCCATCGTAGTAGCCATGACTTGATGGAGACCTTCACCCTGCAGCGTGATAGTTGAAACGCTGATACTAATCTTTTTTTTTAACTAAAATTTACTTGTTTTTTATTGGCAGGATCGGTAGGTAGCTATGCTATTTTTTTTTAAGTATTATGATCTGCGCATATTCATATATTTTTGATCCAAACATAAAAGAGCCGGCCAAAAAAAAGTTGTATTCTGTTAGGGCTTGGTCAAATATCAAGATTTGGAATACCGAAAAAAAAATTTAATAATTCTATGAAAATGTATGAAAATATTGATTTTTGAATTCAAATAAAACCAAGGATAATGACTCTACAGCTTTGGTGCCATAGTAATAAGTACTCAGGGAGATAAGTCCTGAGCAATACAGAAAATAAAATTCTGGCCGCCACTTGGATCAAAAAAGAGAATGTCCCTTCTTTATAAGATTCTAATCTAAATTGGTTTTGAAATTGAGGTGAGAATCGAATATAAATAATTTACAGTTTGTTTATCCCAACGCACGGCCATGGGTTTGGCTGGCATTGTACAAACTACTAACATTGAAGATTTTTAGGATATCAAAAAAAACAATTGAGTTCTATGATTAAACCATGATCTTAGATATATGTGCAATTTGAATCTGATCATTTGAAACTTTGTTCAATCCAAGTATGATATTTAAAAAATGGTTTATTTCGTTCTTTTCCGAATCCCCAAAATTAGAAGACGAGGGAGGGGTTCGGTACAAATACTTTGAAATTCGACACGCATTTTTGATTTATTGATATAGCGGGTGTTTCTTCTTATAAATTGTTGGGGGAGATAAGCCTTCGGGTAGGCGGCTCGTCTTACAAACAATAAATCATGAGACATCCTGTAGGTGTTAAGTTGTGATGGAGATAGGAGGAGGATTTAATGAAGTAATCTAAAGGGTTCTTCGTTTTGTTTTTGATAAAGAAGTGTCAGGTTTACGTTTTTATTTTTCACTTAAGATAAGATAAAAAAAATATATTTGCTTATTTACAAACAAAAATAAAAATATTTATTTCCAGTAATTTGTTACAATATGCTTAAAACTAGAATAATGTAACAATAAGGAGATCTGACTTGTAGGTTCCATACTAGAGAATCCATGTATCGTGGGTATTCTCTATTCTCTATTATATTAAGTACCATAACATCATCATAGCGTTTTGTCCCGGTTGCGTGCTAAGCTCTCGCTTTGGGATCCGGTGATAAGCAGCAAAACATGATTTAACAAATTATAAAGAAAAAATATAATTTGGATCACACTTGAACCTCCACTGGTAATATAGGTGTTCATGTTCAAGGGCATCATCCGGCAATCGCTTGATTAACAAGTGATCCGTCTGTGATATTCTCGATTGAAATAGAGATCGGATTTCCGACATCCAAAATCTCTCTTCCACTCGAGATCTTCGTATTAAAGGCAAAATCTTTCATCTAATCTGGTGCATAAACTAAATACTAGTTCTACTAATTACTCCGATTCGATTTCGAATTCGAATCCCTGTCATACAACTAGAAAACCGTTAAACCATAAAAGTAGGTTCCGAGTAACCGGAAAAAACATGAAAACATCAAAAAATAAGATTACTTTTTTATACCTCGCTAAGTTGTTGTTTATGGTTCGTGATAGCTCGTCCAATATCTATTAAATTATAAGAAGATGCTTAGGCATATTAGAGACTTGGTAATAAGGAATATGGAAGGAGTATGTATCATTAAAGGATTATGCAACAGCATAATGTTTAAATGATGTTTGAGGCATCAGGAGTCTTTTGACTACCTTTACTTCAAATTTGTGGTTCCATGTCATTTAGTAGCCACATCTGTCTCGTATTACATGAACTAAAAATGATTGAAAATTTTTTTTTAGAATTAAAAGATATTTTACACAGACGCGCACACAAACACACACACACACACACACACACACACACACACACACACACACACACACACACACACACACACACACACAGTCGGATAAAATATTAATAGCATAATAATATTTTTAAGTCTAGTAATTGTAATTCATGCATGTTTGTTTTAGTTAAATGTAACCTCGACCACCACTGTTTGGAGAGGGCGTTCTCACTGCGCTTCAGTTTACAACTTTTGCAGCTGAGAACACCACAAATGTTAAGTGGCCATAAAGTTTTTGATAAATAAAGAATTTTGCATTTAATTTTATTTAAAAATTCAGAAATAACTCGTATGGCTTTCTAGGCACATGACGGTAGATCGGACATAGATAGTTTCCTCTAATGTCCACCAAACCGATATCGGTTATGACGTACAATCTCAGCGACCAGCTATCGATGCATGACATATTAAAGTTCACAAGTGTTTGCGCAGACAAGTGCACTCTTAATTCCCTTACCCTCATATTTCGATAGGACACCCATGTGACAATACTGAAGAGTTTAACGTACTTAGATTCCAGCAATGTATGTTTAATTGCCTCCCCAAAATTAGTTTACCGATCCCCGATCACCTCTGTCGTAATAAGAGTCTTGAGGGTTCATCAAATCATATCTGTCCACAGTCAGCGCAATGAAGCAAAATATTTGCGCACATCTACGTGACAGGCGCGGTAATCCGAGTGCTAAGCAAACGTTTAGTGCCGGCACTTGACCGCCCACGGGAGTAAATGACGGGCCCATGGGACTAGAGGTGGGATAAATAGCATGAGTCATTTTAGGAAATGAGTCGTTGCAGCTCTTTGTCGCGCTATGCGAAGAATCAGATTGTTTTTTTATGAAGACAGATAAAGTATGGTACCCCTATGGTAATTAGTAACCACCACTATCTGTAAGATCAGAGGAGTCACTAATGCGTTGTCAGACTTTCGTCTTCTGAGGGTGCCTTCCACTCTCGCCGTTTGGCAATCATCATCATCATCATCATCATCATCATCATCATCATCATCATCAGCCCATTTAAGTCCCCACTGATGGGGCACGGGCCTCCCTCAATCACATGAGGGGTAATTGCCATACTCACCACGCTTGGCAGACGGGTTGGCGAGGGTTTTGATATAAATGCAGAGTTTTCCTTCTCTGGGTGCTGATGATCATGCCAGCAGCTTTACCTTAGTCGCCTTTTACGACTCGGTAAGAGTGAGGGTGGCCTATTCTACTCTGCCGAGGACTACACGGCTTGGCAATCCTATGCGATCATAATATGAGAGAAGTGCGTACTATTTTTTAAAAAGGCCGGCGACACCTTCGCGATCTATCTGATTTGGCGAATGTTCATGGGCAGCTTTGGTTACTTTCCATCAGGTGACTCGCTTGCTCGCTTGTCGCCTCTAGCATAAAAAATGCGATACAATAGATCTGAAGAGTAAATAAGTGCTGATCTTGAACCATTGGCATAGATTTTTCATCCATGATATTTTTCTTCTTCTGACACTTGTATGGCTTTGGATTTTGCCCTGGATGATCAATTGTAATAGCTTGTACTAGCCTTTAAGGAACGTTAATTAAATAAAACATATATAGTCCACTGCGCAATAGAACAAATATTTGCATAACTTTATCGGGCAGGTGCCGTAATCCGAGTTACCACGGTCACACAAAGAATCGGCGTGAAGTAGCGTTTTAGCCGTGTTCCGCTGAGTGATTAAGATTACCGGAAGCACAATCCAGGGGAAGGGGAGTTTAAAGGTCGACAGTGCGCTAATGTCTAACGGAAAAACCGTAGAAGTATAAGTGTTATTTCTATCATTTTATTACATATTACTTCAATAGTACAACGATAAAAACGTAATCATCTATATTTGACTTAATTCAATGCAAACAATAACCTTCAAACACCTACCTACGAGGGGTTTGCAAACAGGTTATTTACGGTCCCTTTTGTTAAGTGTTAAAACATTTCTCAGTACTCAGTGCTGATATCCTAATTGAATACTATAATATCTTATCCCATTCTTTATGCGCACAGCGCACAGGTTGTAAATAAACAAATAATACTTATAATTGTGATGACCAAGGTACCGCTCGAGAGACGAGGTCCAAAAGGATTTGCGTGGACTTCTGGCGAATGACTGGCAGGATGTGCAGGATCGACCTAGATCGGAGACTCTTATTATCGGAGGCCAAGGCTCACTTTGGGTCGCTGCGCCAACCTAGTTAGTTAGTTAATAATTGTGATGTTTTTGTATACTTTTTATTTATTTCTTTCTGTCTCATTAAATAAAATATATAAATAAATATTTCACCACATCACATACATTGATCTAACTCCGAGATAGGTAGCTCAAGCACCTGTGTCACGGATATCAGAATCAACAGTCGAATTACAAATATATACATATAATGCTTTTCTTTTGTAAATACATACTTATAATACATAGGAAACACCCAGACCAATACAAACAAACATGTTCACGCACACAAATGTTTGAACTGTGCGGGGATCGAACCCGCAACCCCTGGACCAAATGCAGCGTTCACTACCATTGTTCCAAATGGGTCGTCAAACATTGTTAACTTCTTGTTTTAATTGTATTTGTGTTTGTGACAAATAAATGTCTTTCTGACTTACTTTAGTTGATTGCATGTACAAAGTATCCCATCCCTAGCTCTGAGTGGGCACCACTCTAGCATAAAGTTGTAACTCATAAGTTGTGTCCACTTAAGTCTAAATGACGGGATGCTCTATGGTTAGAACAAATCAACTCGAATGGAGACTGTTTTGAGGACTATAACCCTTACTAGAGGGACGAGTACTTACATTGGTGCATCAGGTATTTACTTCTCATCTTATTGAATACTTGTGGACTCGGACGTAACTCCGCTCACGTCTTAGTTGATTTGTTAAGATAAAAAAACGAAATAAATTATACCTGTATGTTGGCTAAGTATAACAGGTAACAACAAAAAAGGTTTTATCCTAAACCATTCAGTACCTACTTTTCGATATTAGCGCGAAGAAACTAATATAAAATATGTATATTTCTGCCATTCTCGATTTCATTTGTTAAAGTACTTTGCACTGCCTTCCCTTATTAAGAATACGATATTTCGTTCCTCTACCCAAAGGTTGTCTGAAAGAAATCGCTAGAAACGATAAGACTGTCTTATTGTACTGTCTGTTGCTGTTGTTGTATCGTGCTTGTATTTTATTTTTGTGCAATAAAGAATATCTATCAGAAACAAACAGAAAGACAATGTATGGGATTTTTAGTTTCAAACTCTACTACTAGATGGCGCTTATTATACCTACTGCATCGAGAAAGCGTCTGGTGTTTTCGCAAGCGCGGCAGGTTCCTGGCAGTATATATAAGTTACTATAATTACGGGTTCAGTACAGTTTAGAAAACGAAATTATCTAAATTTTCCGAGAGTCCCAGGTGTTCTGGGAGTTTTTTATATACTACGACTGTGGCAAATAAGCGTGCGGCTTGCCTAATGATATCCACCATTTTTCCCAGTCCCAGTCGCGCCCAGCTTTCACCGTAGACAGATAGTCTTCCCCTTTCAACATTATATGTTGCGTTGTATATTTTAGTTGATTTCACCAATTTATCAAGTCGTATAGTTTACAGCCGAGGGTAATCCCGACAGCCACGATATGAATCAGCTGAGTAATGATGTTGAACTGTCGATAATTTAGTTATCGATGGGAATTGGTCCTGATGTCTATAAATCGAAAGCATTTGATACAAGGGCGACGACATAAATATTGCAACGCGAAAATTTAAAATTATACATAGAAACATTGTTGTTAATGTTTAATTGTGTTGCTGGAATAAAATTGTACTAAGAACATAAAATACAACATGAAACATAGAATTTTGTGTAAGAAGTTAGTAAGAAAGTTTTAGCTTAAAATAAGAGGATTTAAAAAAAAACCTGTATAATTAACTTTAAATTTTCATTTGTTTCAGTTTTGAGTGATACTACTGAATGTTTTCATATGTAATGTTAAGGTAAAAGATGTTCAATGTACCTTTAGATCATACTGTAAATTGTATCCTGTCCTGTCCTGTGCCGCCTAGAGTTAATAGACTCCCGTGACCTTCAGCAGATCGTCGGTCCTCGGTCGGTCCGGATCGCCTTGTGGGGGACTGCCACGTATTCGACTTCTTGTACGTCGCCTCCACTCCAGGACCTACTCGCCCCAACGGCCGTCTGTAAATTTTATGATAATACCTAAATGATAACTGCCACTCATAGACATATATAATGTCGGCGTATGTTATGTCATGGCCCACAGTGGAGAAAGCACTTTCTTCAAACCTCGTTTCAAAAAAGATATATCGTCAAAATATAGTATTCTATAACAGCTAGTATGTTTTTATGTGATCATCGGCAGACGATCGGCCCATTCATGCATAAGCATGGGCCCTTCTCGTTAGGAGCTTACCACACCTAGATCGTTCACATTCATGTGGATCTTACATTCCACTTTCCTATCGATAGTCCTAGAAAGGACATCACTAAAGTGGACCGTGCGCGCGGTCTGCAAATACCCTAATTTACTGCGGTATTAGGGCCGGTATTTTGCGATTAACCGGATCCGCTGAGCTCCAATCGAATCAATTGGGCTTAGGCGATAGAGATCAAGCGACTTGTCAAAAGTCACATTCTGTCCTGTCATTTCAAGTTCAACGAGTCACTTTAATACTAACCAGGAGTGATATTTATTAGTGGCAGACAGACACTATAACCTGGCAATTCAACAGTCAGAGTGAATTCATCTTGCTTGGCTTTGTTCAAAATTCATCTTTGTTTGACCCTTTGTTTTTGGAACCACCATGGCTGTCACTTTGTCACATGTGGGGAGCAAGGTGGTGTGTGGGACTCTTACCCTAACTATGTAGTTAGGATAGAAAGTGGCAGTTCGCTTCTTCATATTCAGGACTGGACCATACGGACTTGCTGCAATAAACATACTTAATATACCAAATTTTGCTTTATAAATAATTTAATTCCCCCTACGAACGCCCTGTTGGTCTAATGGTTTAAGTACCGGAGTGTGATCTCGGGGTTCTGGGTTCAATTCTTGGGTCAAGCAAAATGTACGTCACGAATTTTTCGAAAATTGCTCGGGTTTGTGATAACCAATCCGTATGAGGCAAGCGTGGTGATTATTTTTTTTTGTTTTATGCTAGAGGCGGACAAACGAGCAAGCGAGTCACCTGATGGAAAGTAATCATCGCCGCCCATGAACATCCGCGAAATCAGAGATATCACTAATTTGTTGCCGGCCTTTTTAAGAAGAGTACGCACTTCTCTTGATAATTCTTTGCTCTTCTTAAGCCTACTCCCATCATAGTAGCGATAACATATGATTTCTATTGAAGGCCTTTGCCCTGCAGTGGGACAGCAGTACAGGCTGATACTTTACTTGCCTAAAGAAATTTTACTTTCCGTACAAATAAGTTTCTCCCATTGAATTTATGAAGAACGGTATATTTATCAGAATATTTGCAATTTTGTTCAAAATATAATATGCCAAGATAACCTACGTCAGAATAACAGAACACCCAAAACGCCCACATACACTTTACTTCGACATTGTTAACTCTAATTAACATGAACCGAAACAGACCTTCCGCTAAACACCTCCGCAAATATTTGTTCTGACTACAACAAGGGGATTGACCTTCAAAAAGATGTTTATTCTTTTGCTTTTGATACGAATATCAAAAGTGGACAGAATTAAATTTTATAGGTAGATATTATTTAGCGATTGGCGAGCTCCATATCAACTTAGAAAGATCGACCGAAAGTGAAGATCTCCTTTTTATATAGGTTGCAGACGAGCAGAGGCATCACTTGACGTTAGGCGATTGCCACCGCCCATAGACACCCGCAACATCAGTGGAGTCACAAGTGCGCTGCCAACTTAAACCCCCTTTCCTGTTATATACACATTAGCGACCTCTCTAATTTCGAGGATGTTCATGGGCGGCGATGATAACTTTCCATTAGGTACTCGCTTGCTCTTTTGACGTCACTAGCATAAAAAAACCTTACTTGTTTTTCAAAACACATACTTTTACGTAATAAAGTGAAACATGGCCCTTTCTAACTTCCTGTTGACATAATGCGGCATCTAAATAATGCCTAACTTTTTCGTGTCATTGAACAGAACACTGGATTAGAAGCTAAACAAGGCACCGGTCTTTTCAACCACAAGAAAAGATGGGGGTCTGTCGATACATGTGCTAAGCAAGAACAATACATCTTTGTTCTTTGGTCGCTTCGCTGGCTTCTATTGTACTCTTTTTTAGTGCTGTCGAAATATCAAGACGGGACTCGCCAGTCCATGCGAGTTTTGGTCTTCACAATAATCATTGGTGGTCTGTTAATACACCTTCGACGATCCTCAGTTGATCATCATCATCATTTCAGCCAATAGACGTCCACTGCTGGACATAGGCCTCCCCCAATGTTCTCCACACAGATCGGTCCTGTGCCGCCCGCATCCAATGGATTCCCGCGATCTTCACCAGATCGTCGGTCCACCTTGTGGTGGGCCTGCCACGGCTGCGACTTCCTGTGCGTGGCCTCCACTCCAGGACCTTTCTGCCCCAACGGCCGTCTGTTCTCCTCGCTATGTGCCCTGCCTCAGTTGATACAATATCACAATATGTGGGAGAATGTTCATCCATCATGTCTGTATGTCCATTGTGTCTGTTCATATCATGTAATCATGTGATTCGGTATAAACAGGCTGGCTAGACCGGAATAATACTTCGGGATCTCATAAAACTGGAGTGAGTGAGTGAACCGGTGGCGTAGGGGAGTTCAGGGAGCACTTGTGACTCCGCTGATATTGCTGGTGTCCTTGGGTGACGGCAGGCATTTACCATCAGGTGATTCAAAGCCAAACCAAATCAGTGCCTTTTTTCTTGGAATAACTATGTAATCGATGTTAATGTTTTACGAATGTCCCATGATCACTAATGCAACGAGACAATTAATCCCGTCACTCAAGGTCCAAACTGAAAACCAGCGCTGCAGTAGCTTCAAGCAGTTGCAGCACATGCTGAGGTTGGACATTGTTGACCACTTGGATTGTCCTGGTAATCTTCCATGCAAAAGTTGACATACTTATGTTTTGTTCTTTTCTGTCTTATTCTTAACATCTTGTTGTAATTGTATTCGTGTTTGTGGTCAATAAATGTCTTACTTACTTACTTAATCTTTGTGCTTCCGTTATCCTTTACAATCCGGTTTCTAGATAGCGTTACCTAGAAACCTATCTAACCTTTAGTAGTAGTAAGGCTAGTAAGTCGCATACATAAAAGCTTTTCGTCACAGAGTGTTAATACTTCGCACTGTACAAAGCGATCGTCCTAAATCTTGTAAGACCAAGATTGATTAATTGGGGACAACACTAAGCTTTCCACGATCATATCCCGCATTATAACGGGAATTGTTTTTATTAGGACATGAGCGGCAAATAACAATTGTTGTTTTGCAACATTTTCCGACAGGATATTTTCACAACGGGGTACAGGTATGACGTAATTTGTCAGTATATTTATGAAAGAAGCGGACTTCGTCTGTACGACTCGTGTTCAGTGGAACGTAAATGTTATTTTTGTGGATAACAACGTTAGGAGTCCGCAAAAATGAGAAAAACAAAACACACTGTTATTATTTTAAGACATAAAATAAAATGATTATTGATTCTCAAGTACAGAGGGAAGTTTCATCTGTATGTTTTACCGCCTACCTATATTAAGGTGTGTGATCTAAGGATGCATTGGTGGCGAAGGTCGGTCAGGACTTCTCACTAGTATAGCTCTCGCTATACTAGCGAGTGACGACGCCTGAAAGACTTTCGCTGCCTTTTGCGAGCATGTGATGGCAGGGAAGGAGGCAGCGGAGCGCCAGCGAGAGGCTGACCCTCTCGCGCCCGCGATCCGCAAGGCATGTAGAGGGAGGAGACGACGCCAATACTTGCGTCTCCTTCCCTTGCGAGGAGCAGGTCCGCTGGTGCGTGAGGCTGTAACCCCACCACCGGCATTGCACGGAACCACACGCCGCGCCGTAAACTAGGATTCCGTTCCGTTCGTGTTCCATTTGGAACAATGGCAGTGAACGCCTTTGGTACAAAGGTTGCGGGTTCGATACCCGAACAGTATAATAAATAATAAATAAATATTTCACAACATCACATATATTGATCTGACTCCGAGATAGGTAGCTCAAGCACCTGTGTTACGGATATCAGAATCAGCAGTGGGATTACAAATATCTACATAAAATACTTTTCTTTTGTAAATACATACTTATAATACATAGCAAACACCAAGACCAATATAAACAAACATGTTCATGCTCACAAATGTTTGTACTGTGCGGCGATCGAACCCGCAACCCTTGTATCAGAGGCAGTGTTCACTACCACTGTTCCAAACGGGTCGTCGAACACAAACATTTGTGTGCATGAACATGTCTGTTTGTATTGGTCAGGGTGATTTCTATGAATTTTATGTATGTATTAACAAAAGAAAAATATTTTAAATGAATATTATATTTGTAATCCCACTGTTGATTCTGTTATCCATAACACAGGTGCTTGACCTGTGTTACGGATATCAGTTCAATGAACGAATATAGTTTTATTGCA
Source organism: Marasmia exigua (assembly GCA_019059595.1). Lineage (NCBI taxonomy): Eukaryota > Metazoa > Arthropoda > Insecta > Lepidoptera > Crambidae > Marasmia > Marasmia exigua. The sequence goes on along the minus strand of CM032476.1, from coordinate 25,424,824 downwards.
CTCATATTTAAGTATGAAAACTTAAGATTAGATATTACAGGATATGTACAACGAATGTATGTATGTGTCAATGTATGTGGTGTTGTGAAATAATAAAAAAGTAAAGTATCCTATAACTGTCCCACTGTAGGGCAAAGGCTTCCATCATAGAAATCAAGTAATCTCTACTATGATGGGATTAGGCTTAATCACCACGCTTGCCAAATTCGGATTGGTGATCACAAACCCGAGCTATGTTGTGATTTTTTTTCCACTCATACTATCTGTAGAAAAAGGCGGTCCACCTAAATGTATTCTATGGGTCCACTACTGGTACGACATTGAAATCTTCAAGAAACGAGCCTATACATTCCTAAAAGGCGGCAACGCATATAGATGCGTTTTTTCTTACGTACTTTTTTATCTCCACTCCTGGTGTGGTGGATGTTCAACATCAGGCAGGCCACTTGCTCGTTTTCCTCCCTATCTCAAGAAAACTCCGAGTTAATTATTATTCTCATTTTGCGATTAACCATCAGCATACAAAACTTCGTAAATGAAAATATAAATAACACTTTTTTCTCTCAACAATTTAGAGCAGGTTTTCTCACGATGTTAGTTTCTCACGGCTGACATAATGGTAGAAATATGCACATATTTTCGACCATTTGAAAAATCCAGACAGGCATATCGCAATTAAAGACCTTCAGATTAAACCTAATATAAAGTTTAAAAACTAAAACCCGACTACAAAAAAACACGATCTAAAAAGTACAAAACAAGAAAATTGTCTCTGCTGAAATGATTATGGCGTATCGCCGTGGTCGTGTGCCACATAGATTTTTTTTTTATTATTATAATGAATCTGTTTTGCAACAGTAGGTGGCATACGACCACGACGATACTTTTTTGATCGTGTCTTTTGGTAGTCGGGTTTTAGTTTTTAAACTTTATTTTTATTTAACATATTTTTAGTTATGTAAATATAATTACATATTTGAAATGTGCTAAAAAAGCTCTTTCATTTGATACCCCACACGGTACCGTCAAGCAAATTTTTTTTTAGTTCCTTACTCTCAGTCCCCTAAAGGGCGCTGTAATTTAACGTGACGTCATGTTGTCTATAACCAGAAGACAACTAAGACGCTTCTAACGACACCTCATTTGTTCAAATATGATAACTAGTTTAGAAGTTACGTGGAAACAGATGAACATATATATGTACATACATACATACATAGCCTGTCAAAATCATAACCCTCTTTTTGCTTTTCCGTAGTCGGGCAAAAATGGGTATCAGACAGGAAAATTGTACTACCAACATTATGTATATTGTTACTCCTGATTGATCCATCCACACACACAAATGCACTCACACTCGCGAGTTAGCTTAGTAAATCTTTAAAGTACGAGTACTTATACTCGGATGTAACGACGGACAGACGGAGGGCCACACAGTTAGGCTCAATTTTAAACAATTACCGGCGCGGGTAAATGTTTGCATTCGCCTTAGACCGGCGATCGCCCACACGCAACTCTGACAGCTATTCATTACACGAGGCTTTAAAATTCCGAGTTCTTTCACGATGTTGCTGGATTTTGTTCGTTTATTCCCAGGATGGAATGCATGATTTGATTGCATTGCAGTTGATATGACTATTTAAGGTGACCGGTAGGGCACACTAGCGACGCCAATCGGTTTTAATTTTTAGCTATTAGTAGCTTAGTAGGTTATTAGTAGGTTTAGACCGGATCTATTTTAAACAATTTCGGGGTTATAACCTCTCGGCAAACACTTATACTATTTATTAAATAACCATGCAAAAAATTTGGGTCCAACGCGTACGCAAAAATTTGATTCACGCCAAAAGCGGCCACTTTTGGCGTCAATCAATTTTACGCGTACTAAACGGACCCAACATTTGTGCATAGTTATTTAATAAATAGTATAAGTGTTTGCCGAGAAGAGGTTGTAATACCGAAATTGTTTAAAATAGATCCGGTTTAGTAGCTACAAATTAAAATCTTTTGGCGTCGCTGTGCGTTACCCGTCACCTTAATTGACTCGGTGGCGCAGTGGTTACTGGGTCACACTTCAAAGCGACGGCTACGCAAGATGTCCCAGATTCGATCTCCAGGTCGAGCCAAAAAATTTGTACCTATCTAAGTTTTCGGTAAAAAATTCTTAGAGTTTGCCCGGAGTTTGGAAATTGGCGGTTTTGTTACCCCCGTGCCTCGGAAAGCACGTTAAGCCGTTGGTCCTGCATCCGATCCCTCTCCGGTCGTGTCTATAATATGAGGGTAAGGGAATAGAGAGTGCACTTGTGTATGCACACACAAGTTATTTAAACCTGCTGTGTAAGTATATGAATATAAACACTGCACCGCTCTAAAACTTTTTTTTTGATGACCCAGTGAAAATACACCTTATGCACGCTGAGGTGGGCTCTCCTGCCGGTTAGGTATCTGCTAATCAGAGACCGTCCAGAGGCATACCCAATAAAAACACTACGGCGTTACCATCCCTCGCCCAGGATACACTCAGATCGGGTGAGGACTGCCACGGAGGCTTCATCTGTCTCCCGGTCAGGGCGAAGAGGCTCGACAGCTCGGCCTCTCTCCCACTCAACCTTCCGGGTAGCACCCACACTGCTGGCTGCAGTGCAAACACCACCGAGAGGAGGACTGCGCCCCCCCCCCCCCCCTCCCCCTCCCCCCCCGCACATACACTGATGGTTGCAGTGCAGTGTGAGTTAGGGACCTTCAAGTGTCCTAAGTAAGGACCTTCAGTGTGAAAAGTATATTTATTCACAGACTTGGGCACTATAATTTTGTCCTGCGGCTGAACGTTACGATCGGCCGCCGTAGGATATTTGATTAAGTATGACTATTATTGGTCAAAATCTGCTTTTTCTATCGTTTCTTACTATGGGGATATTTAGCCCTGGTCAATGCCCGATTCGCAATCTTAATCCGATACTAAGTCTATGATATCATCATCAGCAACCCATACTCGTCCACTGCTGGACATAGGTCTCCTCTAATGCACTCCACTGCTCCCGATTTTCGGCCACTCTCATCCAGCCCACACCAGCCAGCCTTCGAATGTCATCATCCCATCTTGTCGCAGGGCGTCCTACACTACGCTTACCGAGTCGCGGTCTCCACTCAAGGACTTTACGGCTCCAACGGCTGTCAGTTCTGCGGCTAATATGACCAGTCCACTGCCACTTCAGTTTGCTAATTCGGTTGGCTATGTCGGTGACTCTGGTTCTCTGTCGGATTACATCATTTCTGATACGGTCCTTCAGAGATACTCCGAGCATAGCCCTTTCCATAGCTCTTTGAGCGACTTTGAACCGGTGGACTAGTCCAGCCGTGAGTGTCCACGTCTCGGAATCGTAAGTCATGACCGGAAGGACGCACTGGTCGAAGACTTTCGACTATGATATAGCGCTGTTCTATACAAATCTGACGTTATACCATTAATTTATCCACGGGTAAAGATTGGTCGTATCGAACATAAGAGTTGAGTTGAGAGCATGATACCTCTTACACTTCTAAGGGTTCACTAATAGTTAATATTTGTATAGCAATTTTTTACAATTTATTCTTAAGTAAATAACACATTTAATATTTAATCACTTGTGGAGGCGGGAAACGAACCTACATTTTTCACAAGGCGGGTGACTGTTCTACCGATCAGACCACTGAACTAAGCCGACGAAATTTGTAAGTGCTTGATTCGACATGAGCTGTCTATAGTCTCATCAATATTGTAGGTATGTTTACAATATCCAGTGGAAATATTATTACAAATATTTTGACGTCCAGTTAAGATGAGACTGCTAAATCAATAGTTGATACTTTATAATAGCAATCTTTTGCAATTTATACTTAAGAAAACAAATCCCACCTCAACACGGGATGAAATTTTTAAGTGTGTTATTTTCATATGTGGCAGATGAGCAGACGGATTACCTGATGGATAGTGATTGCCGCCACCCATGAACACCTGAAACACCAGTGGAGTCACAAGTGCACTGCCAACCTTTTAAACCCTTCTTTCCCCAGGATTGGGACTCCGGTACCTCCACTCACGCAGCGAACACAGCACAGTGCTGCTTTACGCCAATTTTTTGTGAGCCCGTGGTATCACTTCGGTCGAGTCGGCCCATTCATGACAAAGCGTGGCTCTCCAACGGTGAAAATATAATAAAAAATGCTTGTTTACTGACCTTAACACATATATTTTTTATATATTTTTTTATATCTACAATCAGCCTATGCGGCTTTAATCAGATTTGATAGATGATTTTATAATTTTTAGAGAGAGCACATCCTATGATGTGTCTTCTCGTACTTATTCTTCTTCTTTTATTTAACTTTATGACATAAAACATATATGTAAGCAATTAAATATATTTCAAAATGAAAAGAAAATGAAAGAAATGTTTAACTTTAAAATTATTCTAGTGATGGGTCAATGGAATTTAATTTAATTTCATACTTTAAACAACTCGTAAGTTTCAAGAAACAGCGATATAAGCGGAAAAATATTTTATTTCCCAACAAAGCAGATTGCTTGACCGCAGCTAAATCCGAACAGGTGGCTTTTCCCAGCTCGCGTAAAACATTCTGACTCCCCCATCCCCCCGGGAACAGGGCAAGTCTTAATAGACTTACAGACGTGAACTGCCTCCCTGGGGCTAATGGCACAGTAGGAGGAACAGCAGTAAGGCATGTCCGTAGAGATCTTTAGATATAATCAAGTGAAGATTTCTTTATTTAGCGCATACCTCTTTTTACACGTGCAGCCTGTGGGCTGATTGTACGCAGAGGGCGTACGGGGCCCTCTGTGTTCATAATCATAATCTTTATTGCATAATGTGGTTACATAAGGTTTTACAATTAAATATACAGTTCTCACATTACCCTGCAAGGGCACAGCAATTTCATACTTAATAAAAGCTACAAAATAGTATGTTAAATATAATAATGCCTTCAGGAGGTTAATGGGGCTGCCCTGGCGCTGCAGCGCGTCGGGCATGTTCGCGGCAGTGCGACTAGACTGTTTATTTGCCACGATGCGGAAGCGCGCTGCGTCCCTCGTGCGCAGGGTCAGGGCTAGCTCCGATTCCCTCCTGAAGATGATTGCAGACCGCACCACAGTGCAGCAAGTAGCCACAGTCCACTTTGCTGCACTGTGATGCATTACATGCGAAATAGATCACTAATACCTAGGATTAAGATTTTACTAAAAATATATGAGTAAATGACTTTAAATAAATGATTACCAATTATGCATGCATGTACAGCAACCTATGCTATACCTATAAATAATAATAATAAATATTTCACAACATCATACACATTGATTTGAATTGAAAACTTCGAAATAGGTAGCCCAAGCACCTGTGTTACGGATATCAGATCCAACAGCGGAATTACAAATATGTATATACATAATTATTTTCTTTTGTAAATACATACTTATAGTACATAAAAACTTTCAAACTAATACGTTTGTATTTTTTTTACTGTTTAGACATGTTTATGTACACAAATGTTGGTACTGTGTGGGGATCGAACTCGCAACTGTTGGACAGCAGCATTCACTACCACTGATCCCTAAATGGGTTGACAAGGTATGAGCGATGGTAGTGGATAAGAAAACGCCTTTACGGACCCGGGGGGTGATGGTTCGAATCCGAGCATGCACCGCATTTTTCAAATCTATGATTATGTGCATATTTCTATAATAAGATCGGCGGTGAGGGAATTATTGTGAGGAAACCAGCACGCCTGGGATAGTTTCTCGGAAATTGTGCATACGAGTACCTGCAATATTTGACACAATGATTCTGAACGTGTTACCGTGATTCCCCGGCAGAGTAGAATAGGCCATCCTCACTCTTACCGAGGCGTCGTAAAAGGCGACTAAGGTAAAGCTGCTGGCATGATCATCAGCACCCAGAGAAGGAAAACTCTGCATTTATATCAAAACCCTCGCCAACCCGTCTGCCAAGCGTGGTGAGTATGGCAATTACCCCTCATGTGATTGAGGGAGGCCCGTGCCCCAGCAGTGGGGACTTAAATGGGCTGATGATCAACATCAATCATGATCCAAGATCCAAAGGCTCCCAAACAACAGCTTTTGCAACTGGAAATTATACGTTAAGGTGAAGGATGCGCAGCATAGGTAGATTAAGTAGCTGAATGAGAGAATGGCAAGTTAATGTCACAAAAAACCGGTATAAAACAGCGTGGCGCTATGTTTCGCCGAGTGATTGAGGGTACCGTAGGCCCAATCCAGGGGAAGGGGTTGAAAGGTTTGCAACATAGTTGTCTGTCCTCATTGGTGTTGCGGGTGCTCAGCTCTGCTGCCACCTATGACAATTTTGTTTCGCCTGCCGCAGTGAGTAATGTGTCGGGTTTCAAAGCGATCCTCGGATCGTTTCTAAGTTTTCGGTAAGAAATTATTAGTGTCAGCCCGGAGCCTGATGTTTGCGGTTTTGTACCCGTGCCTCGGAAAGCATGTTAAGGACCAACGTCCTGCGCCCGATACCTCTCTGGTCGTGTCGCTTTAGTGTCCCATCGGATTATGAGGGTAAGGGAAAAAAAAAGAGAGTGCACTTGTATTTGCGCACACACTTGGGCACTATAATATATCCTGCGTAACTAGCCGATCGTCGAGATTGGCCGCCTTAGCTGAAATCGGCTGGAGGATAATCTTACAAATTTTTCTGGTAAATTCTCGTAGTTAGCCAGCGGCTTCACTGTCATTTCCTCTGCATTGTGATTTCGTGTCCCCTCACGAGGTACCTAAAAATGCGATTAGGGGAACGTTCCGTCACAGCATACGACTAAAATGTGCTTTCGTATTGAATTCTTGAATGGACCCTTCGGTATCGATTGGGTATCAAGGAAGTGAGACGGATGGTTTTAGATGTATTGTGTTTAATCTATTTATTTCAATACTTTTTTTAATTAAATTGTGATTTTAATTTAAATATTTAGCTTTGAACCGATCAAGTGTTCAGAAAGCGCCTTCCATAGGGGGATTTGGGTTCAATTTGGTCCCCGTTGGTCTAGTGTTTTAAGTACCGGGCTGTGATCTCGGGGTCCTGGGTTCGATTCCCGGGTCGAGCGAAATGTATGTTTCGAATTCTTCGAACATAACTCGGGTTTGTGATCACCAATCCGCATTTGGCAAGCGTAGTGATTAAGCCTAATCCCATCATAGTAGCGATAACTTGATTTCTATGATGGAGGACTTTGCCCTGCAGTGGGACAGTTTATGGGCTGATATTTTACTTTTTTTTTAAGAGCTTGGACATCTGGATTTTTCAAATCCGGCTCGAAGGACCACACGTAGTTATGCTACAACGTTCCAATCCACAAGGTGGTCAAAATCGAGTTTTCATGCTCAAGCTACGTATTTAGGACCGTTCTATCTACTGCTGAAGACACTGACACTCTTACCATAGTAATAATTGAAATAATTAAGCCGCCCAAACGATAAAACGTCCCAAAAGACCTAATTATATCCTTAAAATGTGTCAATTCATTTGGATCGTATTTTTTAATTCGTTTTGGAAAAAACAATGGTCCAGTCAACTTGGAACGTTTTGTAAAAATGTATATTATGAAAATATCTATTTCTAAAAACGTTCCAAGTGCTTTGTAATGTTGAAAAGAAGTTATAATGGTAAAAATAAACGATTCAAAACGTATATACTAGTAGGAACATACATTTATCTAGTCATGAAACGATCCATCCAAAAAAATAAAACGTAGTATTTATTTTGGTAGGTAACAAACTGAAACTTGAAGGCAGCTAAAATAATTAGATTTCTTAAACTTGGTCGTAATGAACTTTTTTTTTTTGTAATAGGTGGCAGACGAGCAGACGGATCACCTGATCGTAAGCAATGGCCGCCGCCCATAGACATATGCAACACAAATAGAGTAATGACAAAAGTTTGATTTTGTTTGGTTGAAAAATAAATTATATTAGCTTAAACTACAACGTTCCTTAATAAAGAACTTAGACACTGACCTGAAAAAAATTTAAAATTAACAATGGTTCTACATTATGCTCATAGTGCTCTCAGAAAAAAAAAATATAAAGATAAAGATAAAAAAATTCTTTATTCAATTTAGGTCCTCACAGAACACTTATAAATGTCAAAATAGGTACATAATATCTACCGCTGGTTCGGAATGTCGATTTCTACTGAGAAGACACCAGGAAGAAACTCAGCAGTTACTCTTTTCAAATATTGATGATATTACAGAGTTTCAATTGAGAAGAGAAAAAAAATATAATTATGAAAGTTAATAGACTACTATGAATAACATCTCAAAAGATTAATCAATTAACATGACCAAGAATCCTTATCATTTAAATAGTCTTGTACACTATAGTTACCTTTCTTCATTAGGCAGGTTTTAGTATGAGACTTAAACTTATCCAGTGATAGGTTAATGACATTTTGTGGTAGCTATTTAATCTTAATACTTAAGCCAACAAACGAATTACCGATTTTATGAAGTCTAAGGACCGGGACGGCAAGCCCTTGTTTATTTCTGGTGATAAGACTATGTCTATCAGACTCTTTTGGAAAAGTGTGCAAGTTCTTACGTACATTCATAATGCAGTCGAGGATAAATTGGGAACCCACGGTTAATATATTTATTTCTTTAAATATTTCCCTAAGTGAGTCACGTGATCTAAGGCTGTATATAGCGCGGATGGCCCTTTTCTGTAATACAAAAATAGTTTGTATGTCAGCAGCAGACCCCCACAACAGTAGACCATATGACATCACACTGTGGAAATAGCTGAAATAGACCATTCTGGCTGTCTCGATATCAGTCAGACGCCTAATTTTTCTTACTGCATATGCAGCGGAACTTAGTCTTCCTGCCAAGGCAGCAATATGGGGACTCCACTGCAGTTTCGCATCTATAGTTATACCGAGAAAAACTGTGGAATTAATGGTTTGATTAGATTCATGGTTCATCTTAATACTTGTATCGACCTGCCTTACATTTGGCATGGTGAATTTTACACATTTAGTTTTCTTTGAGTTAAGAAGTAAATTGTTAGTCGTAAACCAGTGCAATACCTGTGAGAGAGTATCATTTATGTCGTCAATCAATGCTTTATATTTATCAACCTTAAAAATCGTGTCGTCAGCAAATAACACTAGCTCACATAGATCTTTCGTAAAGTATGGAAGGTCATTAACGTATATTAAGAACAACAAAAGCCCCAATATTGAGCCCTGGGGCACTCCCATTAATAGAGGAGCGCCAGAAGAGTCGATTCCATTATCATTAACCCTTTGGATTCTATCAGACAAATAAGATTGAATCATATCGAGTGCGTTATTCAATACACCGTAATGCCGTCACTTCATCAATAGTGTTTCATGATTAACGCAATCAAATGCTTTCGACAAATCACAGAAAACACCTATTGCATCCTGCTTTTTCTCCCACGCATCAAAAACATGTTTGATAAGAGCCACTCCTGCATCAGTAGTGGATTTTCCTTTAGTAAATCCTAACTGTTTTCCATGCAGTCATTTATTAATATTATTATTAATATCTACTAGGTATCTTTGGTTCAATAGTATGTAGCTGTAATAAACTGTTTTTTTTACTGTTTATAAATGAATAAATATTAACTAAAGCCATATTTGAATACAATACTTAAAAATATAAAATGTCTTGGAACGTTATCACTAAAATAATTGTAGTGCAAAGAAGTGTTCTCAGAAATTATATTACAAAATTTTTGAAGGTGATACGCGGAGAAAAGTCCGCGATGCACGCATGTTGGAAGGCTGCCAAGCATGACGTGTACCTAAATAGGATCTTTTTCTTAAACTGCTGCAACTGAACTTTGCAAGTGGACTATTGGGTGGTTGTAAATTAAAGTCGGCACATTCGTATCTCACCAGCCTATTACGACTTCCGTAGCTTTTGAACTTACTCAAATTTGAGTAGGTACCTACTCAGTGCATGCGAGAGCTTTTTTCGAAAGCTAATTTTGCGCCAATACTATCTAGGTATATAAATATAAATCATATCTATATAATTAAAAGGAGAACCTGAGGTGACTAGGAATGCACCACAGCCCAAACTACTGACCCTAGAAACTTTAAATTTGTAGAGGGGGTGCCTTTAATAGTAAAAGTGAGTTAAGAAGGTGACTAGGAATGCACCCACAGCCCAAACTACTGACCCTAGAAACTTTAAATTTGGGAAGGGGGTGCCTTTAATAGTAAAAATGAGTTAAGAAGAAAAATAAGAAGATAAATTCATTCCAGCAGATTGTTTGCAATTTTATAAAATCTTAAAAGCATCTGACGAAGCTATTGATGATGTTGACGGTTATGGGAAGGAACTAGATTTCGACCAAGATGCTGAATGATTTTCTAAATAAATATTTTTCAAATAATTAATAATATTGTCTTATTGTCTTATATAAACTACTCAAATATAGTAACTTTTACACTTTGGAACGTTTTCTCAGATTAATTTAAATCCCACTTTCATATAAAATGCCTTTTTGTTAAAACGTTCCATGTACATTTTTATTAAATTTGTATGGGTAATATTATTTTTTATCAATGTAAGATATATGATAAAATAATATTTATTTATTTCGTATAGATGATACACACTACTCGGTTCTAAATGCTGCCATAAAAAAGTGTACCACAAAAACACAAAAACGCGTTTTTCTCAGTTCGACCTTCGTGTGGATTGGAACGTTGTAGCATAACTACGTCCACTTTATACTATCCACCTAATTACCGCACAAATAAAACACTCTTATTATCAATGAACTGTATTAAAAACTCAAATGAACAAAAAAACATTAGCCGCTTAAGGGTAAACAAAAAAACGAAATGCTTGCGCGATTCAATTGTGCACAACGCCATCTATTGGCGGTCGTTGCACGTCACGCCACTCACGCCTAATTCCCATCGCCAGTGCGTATTTCTACTATCAGCTTGGCGGTGAGGGAAAACATCGTGAGAAACGCAAGAAACGTCTAACCTTGTTTCAGTTTCTCTGGTTCCCCTGTCAAAGGGTTGCGAAGATCAGACGACTGTCGCTTCATTGTAATTACCAGACTCCCCAAATCAAGAATCATGGTCCAAGCGTACCTCGGGCTCCAGAGCGACAGCTTTGAACGCAACTGGGAATTACACGGTAAGGCGAAGAAGATTAAATTAATAAATAAATAATTCACAACATCACATACATTGATCTGACTCCGAGATAGGTAGCTGAAGCACCTGTGTTACGGATATCAGAATCAACAGCGGGATTACAAATATATACATATAATACTTCTTTTTGTAAATACATACTTATAATACATAGCAAACACCCTGACCAATACAAACAGACATGTTCATGCACACAAATGTTTGTACTGCGCGGGGATCGAACCCGCAACCCTTGTATCAGAGGCAGCGTTCACTACCACTGTTCCAATCGGGTCGTCTAATTAATTTTAATAGTTAATCAAATGCTGGAAACGCAAAGCTTTTATCACAGCGATGGATGTGCCAGCCAGCCACAAAAAAATGGATCACCTGATGGTAGATTCTGTGCCGGCGCCCATCGACACCTGCAACAGCAGTGGAGTCACAAGTTCATTGTTAACCTTTAAACTCCTATTGGAACTGCGTTAAATACTGATCTTGTTGGATCACCTATTTAATAAATAAATAAAAATCTTGCCCTTAGTATGAAAACTTTATTGAAAACTTTATTAGCAATATACATTTTTACAATGGACAACATTTCAAAATTGCTAAGCTCTGAAACAAAAAATACCAATTCTTTATTTACTTTTCCGCTGCTCGAATATATATTTATTCATTTTTTATATTGCTTATTTACTGAGAAAAAAATTTTAAACTAAAAAACGTAAGATGACGTCATCGGACGGCAGAATGTAAAATATTTCTTTGCTTAGCACATTATAGTTTTAAATTTACGAAATGCCAAACCCATGACATGCAACTGTCAAAAAAAAGACAACTTGTCAACGTTGAATGAATGAATGACATTGACAATGTTGACACTAGTATTATTTACCTTTGACAGTAGTACTTTTTTTTATTAAAACAATGATAAGCAAAGGAATATCGCTGTATTCAGCCGTCCGATGACGTCATTTGGCGCTTACGTCTATTTAGAATATAAAGGATTTCAATAATTATTTTATGCATGAAAATGGACAAATTTTGAAAAAAGAAAAAATATGGGTCTGTTCATTTTATGTCTATTTTCATATAAAAAAAAACAATATGGACATGTTAAAAATATGAAATGTTGTCCATTATTACATAAAGCTGGTCCTTACACTAGGCTAAGCCTATCCTGTGAGGAACAGTAGACGATTTCAAAGAAGTTGTTACTGTATCATGCCTTATTGTACATTAAGAGACAGTTTGGTATAATACCTAGTGAACACAGTTTTGTATTTTTGTGGGCATAATGTAAATAGTGGGTGTAGGTGTGAGTGAGTGAGTGTAAGTTTGCGTGATTGAGAGAAAGAGAGTATAATTCAAAGTAGGAAGTATCACAATATAGGTTTAAGTAAATCTTCCACCTCATTGTAATTCCATTTCAGAAGCATTTTTGTTAGGAGCCGTATCACTCGGGTCAAGCCAGCCCATTAATCTCAAATGGTTGAATTGACCTAATATCGCATTAAAGTATTAGTAGTTGTATTTGGTTATTTGTTTATAGTTAAATGAGTTCGTTTCTTACTAAGCCACGACAGTAAAAGTTATTGAGAAATCAAAAATATTAATCCCTTACGCTGAACTCCCAATGCAATCTACCAAGTAGCGTTGCTGAACTATCGATAGTTTCAGTTAAGACTGACCGGATGGCGCAATTGGTAGTGACCCTGCCTCTTAACGCCAAAGGTCGTGGGTTCTATCCCCACCTGGACGCGATGAACACTTGTGTTTGTTCAGTGTAATATATGTATTTAAGTATATATTTGTGTTCCTCTGTTGTCTGATATCTGTAACACAAGTGCTTAAGCTACTTAGTATGGAATCAGGTCAACGTATGAGATGTTGTGAGAATTGTGAGTTTGCCTATCGATAGTTAACCACAGTCATCTATAATATCGATAGGCCTATCGATACTTTGAACTAGGATTTGGGAAGTCTGGTAATTACAATGTAAATACTATGGTCTAACCCTGGCACAATTTCTCGTCATCATCATCATCATCATCAGTCCATTTAAGTCCCCACTGTTGGAGCACGGGCCTCCTCAATCACATGAGGTGTAATTGCCATACTCACCACGCTTGGCAGACGGGTTGGCGAGGGTTTTGATATAAATGCAGAGTTTTTCCTTCTCTGGGTGCTGATGATCATGCCAGCAGCTTTACCTTAGTCGCCTTTTACGACACCTCGGTAAGAGTGAGGGTGGCCTATTCTACTCTGCCGGGGACCACACGGCTATTAGACAGGGTAACTAGACCAATGGATCATGGTTACATATTGTAGGTTTTCATTATGTTAATAAACAATCCAAATGTGTGGTTTTCTCCACGCTGTTTTCCGAAACGCCGAGCCAATGGTAGAAATAAGCACACACATTTGAAAAACCTGGAGGTGCATGCTTTAATTTCAACCTACGACCTCTCGCTTAAATGCGCACGATCATATCCACATATTTTACCTACCATCGAGACTTAGTCTATCTTTGGCAAGGCATCAAGAGCTGCAATCAATGGTTTTTCTGGGAAAATACAGCATAAAGTTCTTAAAAAAAGAAGTGTCAAGATTCAAGTTAAAGGTCGCTCAGCGGGCTATGGAACGAGCAATGCTCGGCGTCTCTCTCCGAGATCGATTCCGAAATGAGGTGATCCGGCAGAGAACCAAAGTTATCGACATTGCTCACCGGATTAGCCAGCTTAAGTGGCAGTGGGCTGGCCATATTAGCCGCAGAACCGACAACCGATGGGGTAAACGAGTTCTGGAGTGGAGACCGCGTCTTGGCAAACGTAATGTAAGGCGCCCTCTTGGCTAGGTGGGGGGACGATCTGCGCAGGATGGCTGGTAAGAGCTGGATGCGAGAAGCCATGGATAGATCACAGTGGCGAACAATTGGAGAGGCCTACGTCCAGCAGTGAACTGCGATAGGCTGATGGTGAAGATTTTAAAAGGTCGGCAGCACGTATGTTAGTCCTTTAGAGTTGCAAACGTCCAAAGGCTGCGGTAATGGCTTTTTTTATGTTATTCCAAGTTCTGGGAGCGTTCGTTGCCGAGCGGTCACTTGCGACCATATTTGATCTGTTTAGGACCTCCGCTCCCACTTAAAGATCGTCTACGAAGCCCAAGGTCAGGATAAAACGTATGATGGCCCTGAGAGCGATAGGCTTCAAATTCTCCGGGTGCGGCTTCTTGGGTGCCCGAGGGTATCGCATTGACAAAGGACGTGCATCGGTGTCTCGTCCTCTGCCTTACAGAATCTATAGGTGGGGTCTCCGGCCAGCCCGGTGCCACGTTTGTTCAGTAATAGTTTCTTATGCGATAGCGCTAAGGCATTTAGCGTGTACTTCAGCAAGTATCAATATGTAATAGTATTCAGATCGACATGTCAGGCCAATATGCCAAAATCTTAATGACAGGATTCTCCAGCGAAAATCCTGTCATTAAGGTCTTGGCATATGCCTGACCTGTCAATCTGAGCTAGAGTAGTGGTAGTAGCCAGTAATGGCTTCCCATCAGGCGAAGCGCACGCTTATTTGCCACCGATATAGTAAAGAAAAAGGTGAATTGGTAACATCTTAGACCTCATCAATCACTCTCTACTCGCATCAAGTTTTTATTCATGCGTAAGTCTATAGTCAATAATGAAAAAGAAAACTCTATATGTAGGTGCATTTATGGATATTGCTCACGGATCAAGACCGTTCCATTGTTTCATAGCATCGCAGATTAAAACGCGATTGAAAGCCACTGTACCTAGAGGCCGACGGAAGACTGGGTGTTATTGTTCCCAGCTTTTTAATTTGCTGTGTTCCTTGGTAGCAGTGTTGCCGCTCGATAGCCCACTATCGATAGACTATCGATAAATGAGTAAAAAAATAGTATCGATAGGATATTGGTAGTATCAATAATTTCAATATTATCAATAGTATCGATAGAGCAAACATATTGATACTATGGATAGTATCGATACTATTATAGTAATTTCAATATTGAGCTTCAATAAAAAAATCTTCAAAAGCGTATTTTGACATTCATTCTGTATGACCTAAATTGAATAAAGAATTAATTTTTTATTTTTATCGATACTGTGGCAAACAGAAAAGGAGACACCGGTAAGGGTAGAGAAAAAAATATAATAACAAAATAAAAATGTAGAAAAATACAGAAAATTTATATCTTATCAGCCGACACGTCAGAAGAAGGAGAAACGTCGAAGAAATACGTTTCTATTTATAAGGGCGCCTAAGCGACAAGGATGTCTGTCCTCGACAGATACTATCGATAGTATAGCAGTATACATGGAGTCCTAAGACTACAGAACACGAAGAGAAAGTACATTTTATCTATCTTTAATGATAAACGACTGTAAACTCTAAGGTTTCACAGAGAAATTTTATCATTAGTAATGATTGTACCTGGATAAAAAAGCCAATTTTATTTTTTTTTATTAGGGATTTTTGCACGTTCGACTTCCGCGCAATACAAACACAATCGAAAAAATACTATAAATGCACTTTTTTCAAAAAAGTTATATTATCTTTAAGTAAAAAAAGCTAACTTAAAGCTTTTAGGTAGTTTTCGTTCATGACCCTTAGTCTTGGAAAGCCCTGTAAGATGCTATTGCACTTAACCGAGCTATCCATAGTATCGATAGGCCTATCGATACTATGGATAGCTCGGTTAAGTGCAATAGCATCTTACAGGGCTTTCCAAGACTAAGGGTCATGAACGAAAACTACCTAAAAGCTTTAAGTTAGCTTTTTTTACTTAAAGATAATATAACTTTTTTGAAAAAAGTGCATTTATAGTATTTTTTCGATTGTGTTTGTATTGCGCGGAAGTCGAACGTGCAAAAATCCCTAATAAAAAAAAATAAAATTGGCTTTTTTATCCAGGTACAATCATTACTAATGATAAAATTTCTCTGTGAAACCTTAGAGTTTACAGTCGTTTATCATTAAAGATAGATAAAATGTACTTTCTCTTCGTGTTCTGTAGTCTTAGGACTCCATGTATACTGCTATACTATCGATAGTATCTGTCGAGGACAGACATCCTTGTCGCTTAGGCGCCCTTATAAATAGAAACGTATTTCTTTGACGTTTCTCCTTCTTCTGACGTGTCGGCCGATAAGATATAAATTTTCTGTATTTTTCTACATTTTTATTTTGTTATTATATTTTTTTCTCTACCCTTACCGGTGTCTCCTTTTCTGTTTGCCACAGTATCGATAAAAATAAAAAATTAATTCTTTATTCAATTTAGGTCATACAGAATGAATGTCAAAATACGCTTTTGAAGATTTTTTTATTGAAGCTCAATATTGAAATTACTATAATAGTATCGATACTATCCATAGTATCAATATGTTTGCTCTATCGATACTACTGATAGTATTGAAATTTTTGATACAACCAATATCCCATCGATACTATTTTTTTACTCAACTATCGATAGTCTATCGATAGTGGGCTATCGAGCGGCAACACTGCTACCAAGGAACACAGCAAATTAAAAAGCTGGGAACAATAACACCCAGTCTTCCGTCGGCCTCTAGGTACAGTGGCTTTCAATCGCGTTTTAATCTGCGATGCTATGAAACAATGGAACGGTCTTGATCCGTGAGCAATATCCATAAATGCACCTACATATAGAGTTTTCTTTTTCATTATTGACTATAGACTTACGCATGAATAAAAACTTGATGCGAGTAGAGAGTGATTGATGAGGTCTAAGATGTTACCAATTCACCTTTTTCTTTACTATATCGGTGGCAAATAAGCGTGCGCTTCGCCTGATGGGAAGCCATTACTGGCTACTACCACTACTCTAGCTCAGATTGACAGGTCAGGCATATGCCAAGACCTTAATGACAGGATTTTCGCTGGAGAATCCTGTCATTAAGATTTTGGCATATTGCCTGACATGTCGATCTGAATACTATTACATATTGATACTTGCTGAAGTACACGCTAAATGCCTTAGCGCTATCGCATAAGAACTATTACTGAACAAACGTGGCACCGGGCTGGCCGGAGACCCCACCTATAGATTCTGTAAGGCAGAGGACGAGACACCGATGCACGTCCTTTGTCAATGCGATACCCTCGGGCACCCAAGAAGCCGCACCCGGAGAATTTGAAGCCTATCGCTCTCAGGGCCATCATACGTTTTATCCTGACCTTGGGCTTCGTAGACGATCTTTAAGTGGGAGCGGAGGTCTAAACAGATCAAATATGGTCGCAGTGACCGCTCGGCAACGAACGCTCCCCAGAACTTGGAATAACAATAAAAAAAGCCATTACCGCAGCCTTTGGACGTTTGCAACTCTAAAGGACTAACATACGTGCTGCCGACCTTTTAAAATCTTCACCATCAGCCTATCGCAGTTCACTGCTGGACGTAGGCCTCTCCAATTGTTCGCCACTGTGATCTATCCATGGCTTCTCGCATCCAGCTCTTACCAGCCATCCTGCGCAGATCGTCCCCCCACCTAGCCAGAGGGCGCCTTACATTACGTTTGCCAAGACGCGGTCTCCACTCCAGAACTCGTTTACCCCATCGGTTGTCGGTTCTGCGGCTAATATGGCCAGCCCACTGCCACTTAAGCTGGCTAATCCGGTGAGCAATGTCGATAACTTTGGTTCTCTGCCGGATCACCTCATTTCGGAATCGATCTCGGAGAGAGACGCCGAGCATTGCTCGTTCCATAGCCCGCTGAGCGACCTTTAACTTGAATCTTGACACTTCTTTTTTTAAGAACTTTATGCTGTATTTTCCCAGAAAAACCATTGATTGCAGCTCTTGATGCCTTGCCAAAGATAGACTAAGTCTCGATGGTAGGTAAATATGTGGATATGATCGTGCGCATTTAAGCGAGAGGTCGTAGGTTGAAATTAAAGCATGCACCTCCAGGTTTTTCAAATGTGTGTGCTTATTTCTACCATTGGCTCGGCGGTTTCGGAAAACAGCGTGGAGAAAACCACACATTTGGATTGTTTATTAACATAATGAAAACCTACAATATGTAACCATGATCCATTTGGTCTAGTTACCCTGTCTAATAGCCGTGTGGTCCCCGGCAGAGTAGAATAGGCCACCCTCACTCTTACCGAGGTGTCGTAAAAGGCGACTAAGGTAAAGCTGCTGGCATGATCATCAGCACCCAGAGAAGGAAAACTCTGCATTTATATCAAAACCCTCGCCAACCCGTCTGCCAAGCGTGGTGAGTATGGCAATTACACCTCATGTGATTGAGGGAGGCCCGTGCTCCAACAGTGGGGACTTAAATGGACTGATGATGATGATGATGATGACGAGAAATTGTGCCAGGGTTAGACCATAGTATTTACATTGTAATTACCAGACTTCCCAAATCCTAGTTCAAAGTACAAACGTACCTTCCCCAGGCGATATTAAAACAAGTGCTCTCGAAGCAACCAGGAACTTCTCTTTTTCTCTTCAATCGATTCTCTCACTGCTGAGAATCATGACTCTTTCCTGTCAACCAGCCGTCTCCATCGGTTGCGTTCCATTTCTCGATGTAGGGCAGTGCTTAACGGGTTCTCAAGTTGTTTAGCTATCTGGTCTGACCATCTATGTGGACTAAAACCTTTCGATCTTCTCCCTTCCACTTTTCTGGTACAACCAGGCGCTCTTTATTGTCCCCACTCCTCCGTGCAATTGCTCCAAAATATTTTTGTTATTTATTTATTTAATATAATATTTTTAATAATCTTCTAGATGAAATTAAGACTTTAGAGAGTAAGAGTTTCAAAATAAAATTAACTGAATGGCTATTAAAATATTGTTTTTACAGCGTGGCTGAATACATAAATCATATAAATCTGATGCGCAACTAATAAAATTATTGAACTATATTAATAAATTAGTCAATTAATAAATAATATTGCTGCATGCCAACCATTTGTTTTTGCACACCTGCATGCAGGTTGAATACTTGTACCTACTATTTTATTATTAAGACCTTTATAACCTGTGTTCTGGCAAATAAACATTTTTATCTTTATCTTTATATTTTATAATTATATAACACGTTAAGATGAGAGAATACAGTTGCACAAAAAAAACATAAGTTCAGTTAGGCGTTTTTATCTGCAAATGCTATAAAACGAAGAAACGGTGTTGATCCACCGAGCAATATCCATAAAGTGGGAGCGGATTGTAGTCGAAGGGCATACACACGCGAAATATATGAACAATCGTTTTGTTGGAAAAAGTATGGCTACGCCTTTGATGTTTGAGCTCTACCTGGTAATTAGAACATTGCATTGTAAAATGTGATTTTTCACATTAAAGAAAAAATTGGTCTCAATCCATCGAGCAATCTTTTTTTATGTGACAAGTGGCAGACGAGCAGACGGATCACCTGATGGTAAGCGATTGCCGCCGCCCATGGAATCCCGCGATACCAGAGTCACAAGTGCGCTGCCAACCTTTAAACCCCTTTCTCCCGGATTGGGCCTCCAGTACCCTCACTCACGCAGCGAAACACAGCAAAATCCTGCTTCACGCCGGTTTTCTGTGCCGGCCCATTCATGCGAAGACTTCCCAAAATCTAGTCAGCTACATAATATTTTCTTATAATTTCTGCAAGAAATTTCTATGATTAAATTGCTAAGAAAACCGCTCAAATCAAATCGCAACTGAACCACAGAGCCTACGCAGTCTCACACAACAGATGTGATCCTGTAACATTGTTACCGAAGTTCAAGGAGCCATCTGACCCGGGGCCATCTGACCCCGCACGGGTCAGACTGGCCCCAGTAAACGCGTTATTTAATAAAACCAGAATGGTTACCGTCGCCTTATTGGGTCAGATAAATTGCAATAAGACAGTACTTGGGCGGCTAATATTGGTGTTCTTAAGATCCTACTGGGGGTATTAGAGTTTTATATTGGAGGGGCTTTTTCTCTAAGATTGGAGTAATTTGGTTTTTTTTGTGAGGTGATAGAAAAGCAAGTTTGCCAATGTAATACGATAGTTTCTAGCGTCTTTATAGTAAACTTGAATTTGATATTGATAAAGATAAAATCAAATGGCTACCCAAAATATCAGTCTACGGCGGTCTAGGTCTCGAAATGTACTAAAACTGAAACAGGATGACTACTTCTAGGCTACAACTATTATGCACCAGTAGGGCTAACATGCGCACCACGAGATAATTTTGTCTACACTCGTATTCGCTAGTTGCTTCTCGCTCACCAGACTGAGCGATGAGCGGGATAGAAGGATGCGCTCGCACGGACGAGAGTAGACAACATTTTGGCGCGGAGCGCATGTATGAAATTTGACAGCTAAAAACGAGATATTTGTCGTCGTAGACTAGCGAGGTCCGTGCGAGCGCATCCATCTATCCCGCTCATCGCTCAGTCTGGTGAGCGAGAAGCAACTAGCGAATACGAGTGTAGACAAAATTATCTCGTGGTGCGCATGTTAGCCCTACTGGGCGTTATAATAATAATAATAAAACAAAAACCATAGAGTCTAAAAAATAGATCCCAAAAATAATAATAATAATATCGTCCAACCGATTTCGGTTAAGGCAGCAATTCTCAGCGATCAGTCACTTACGCAGGATATATTACAGTGCTCAAGTGTGTGCGTAAACACAAGTGCACTCTCTGACACAAGTGCACACCTTGCCCTCATATTCCGACGGGACACCAGTGTGACACGACCGGAGAGGGATAGGGCGCAGGAGCAACGGCTTAAAGTGCTCTCCTCGGAAAGCACGGGGGTACAAGTCCGCCAACTTCCAGACTCCAGGCTAACACTGAGATCTAATGGTAAGCATTGCCGCCGCCCATGGTCATCCTCAAAACCTGTGGAGTAACAAATACACTGCCAAACTTCCTCCGGAGTGGGATTCTGGTGACCTCACTCACTCATCTGAATCACAGTGCAGGCATTGCTTTTCTGTGAGGCTCCGGTTGCTCCTTCACGGTAAGGACACACTTCTCACTTAAGGGCGTCATGGTGAACCTTCATCATGGATGGTAAAGTGCAGAAGAATGGTTTGCAAGATCGAACTTTTTAGGTAACCAACAAAACTATCGGTCTTGAAAATATCCAATATACTTGATAACATTGCGTCAGTGAAGTTCTAACACTATGTAGGTAAGTCATTTTAAGCCACTTTTCAGGAAAGCCAAAAAACTGAGCAGAGACTTACGTGCTATTTCCATTAGGATTCAATTGTTGACTTCCGTTCTGTTACCTTTTCAACATTTAACAGGTTTATGATGGCCGCAACTGAATTTGGATTGATAAAAACGATCCGTCTTATAAGTCTCTAACGAATGGCATCAAAATGTCATAACCGCCACTAGCAAATTAGTAAAAAAAATAAAAAAACTAAATTGTGACGTACGTGGTCATCTCGAAGCGTAGGTCATTTTATGACTTCCGTGCTGTTACTTTTTCGTAATTATAAAGGTTTTTATTGGTCGCATCTCGATTCTGATTGGGTGAAATGTCGCGTCTATCGATTCTCTAGCGAATGGCATCAAAATGTCAAAACCGCCAAAAAATTACTCACGTGGTGTTAGAACTTCACTGACGATTGTCTAGAAAATGTGCGAATTCGTAATATGGTATGATTTACTTTATTTGATCAAAAAGAAAACCAAAAAGGGCTCGTGTAAAAGTTTTAAACGAATTTATTTGCTCAAAAATAATTAATTTTCTACATTATTTTTACACAGAAGTGTGTGTCTTCAAATTATACAAATAACATGCTAAAAATGTTTAATTCTTCCATTAAAAAAACAATTGAAATCCTAAATAAAGTGTAATTTTTAAACCCTCGTGGCGTTTTAGCTTTCGAGTTGGTGTGTTCTGCTCTCACAAGACAAAATAGACAGAATTGTCTTTGGTTATACCTGGTCTTAAGCTAAATAACTTCACCTTAAGGTAACGGGTAGGACACACTAGCGACGCTAATCGATTTTAATTTTTAGCTAATAAACCGGATCCATTTTTAACAATTTCGGGGTTACAATCTCTTGGCAATCACCTATAACTATTTATTTAATACTTATAGTTAACTGTTTGGTCTTCTTTTGCACGCGAATTTTGGATTACCGTTAAAAGTGGCTGATTTGGCGTGAATCAATTTTTCGCGTGCAGAAACGGACTCAATATTTGTGCATGGTTCTTTAATAATAGTATAAGTGTTTGCCGAGAGATTGTTACCCCGAAATTGTTTAAAATAGAGCCGGATTTGTAGCTAAGAATTAAATTCGATTAGCGTCGTTAGTGCGCCCTACCCGTCACCTTAATAGTTGGTACTCTCTCGAAGGAAGTGTTTCGTTATTCCATTTTATACACTATACTTGTTTCTGTAACTGCATCAACACGCGAGTTGTATTTTTATCCGAATGGTAATGCTTATTGAGTGTCGCCAAATATTTCGTGCCATAATCGAGAGCCCAGTCGAATATACACTGTACATTGTTCAGTGCTCAGCCAAATCACTGCGAGTATTCGTTGCTAGTGTTGCCAAATTAGTGCATTTGTAATATACGATTTTAAACATTTGTGTTTTATTATATAACCGGGATTTTGTAGTCATCACACATCTCGTACATTGGCCTTCGGAAGCCATAGACAGAGGAACCAGACAAACTGTATCATGATTATACGTTCACCATTAATCATTATTATGGGTATCTACAATTTTGTGAAACTATCCGAAATGCGCAAGTTTCCTCGCGATGTTATCCCTCACCGCCGAGCGAATGCTAAATATACGCACATAGATCTGAAATAACTAGAGTAGCATGTTTTTTTGTCGCTGGGGAATATCGCCGACCCGGAGTGCAAACGTTCGACGTCTCAGCCTATCAGCGGCGTCTTATCAATACAGGAGGTTTTTCCTAACGAGAAGCTGGCCAGAGGCATACAGACTAAATCCCAGTGATTTCCCCCATTGTCCTAAGTGGGGTGGAATCATTGGAACTCTGGCATCATGATTAGAGTTGCATGCTCGGATTCGAACCTACAACCCTCTGTTCGGACGGCGCGCATTCATATCCATCGCTCTTATTTGAATTGAAATGATGTTTTTTTTTAATAATTCTCACAACATCTCATACGTTGACCTTATTCCATACTAAGTAGCTTAAACACTTGTGTTACACATATCAGACAACAGAGGAACACAAATATATACTTAAATACATATATTACACTCAGACACCGAACAAACACATGTGTTAATCGTACGAATGTTTGTCCAGGGTTGGGATCGAACCCACGACCTTTGGCGTAAGAGGCAGGGTCACTACCAATTGCACCATCCGGTCAGACACAGTTATTAATACAAGAGATTTAATAATAATTTAGTTAATTATTTTTTTATTTAATTTAATGTACATGCAAATTGCAAGATTTATGTTCAGAGAGGTTCTATTTCGGTCTTCACTATTGAATTTTTTTACATGGCACCCAATACTTTTAGCCACATAAAGTTTGCAACACTGTTCGTTGCAATAGTCATAATGAACTGGCCCGCCACGAGTCGTAATCCATGCGACCGTTGCAATTTCCACATTCGATTCAGACAAAACAGAGCCATCTCTCAAATTGCTACATCTAATTTTGAGTACAAAACAAAGACTTGTGCAGTTTATAGTTGTCATAAGCGCGCCGTACGCACCATTAATGCGCAGAGTTATTGCGTGGGGCGATGTGATCTGTTTTATTGTGTGATCTATATTTGCTGGACTAATCTGCGCTTTGTGCGGAAATTGTCTGGACATTGCAATCAATCGAAAGAAATATTTTACATTCCATGATATTGCACAGTACAGGAAAACTTCTATTGTTAATTATGGGCCGATTCGACCAATCTTAATCTGATACTAAATATAGCGCTGTCATTATATACAGATCTAACATTACTTTTTTTTTAACATCTCATACATTGATCCTGATTCCGTACTAAGTAGCTTAAGCACTTGTGTTACAGATATCAGACAACAGAGGAACACAAATATATACTTAAATACATATATTGCACCCAGACACCGAACAAAAGGGTGGGGATCGAACCCACGACCTTTGGCGTAAGAGGCAGGGTCACTACCAATTGCGCCATCCGGTCAGTCCATTATACCATATATCCATCCACGGACAAGGATAAGTCGAATCGGGCCTTAGTATAGACAACACTTGGCACTTGCCACGATCTCACCTGATGGAGAGGGAAGATAGTGATCTAGGAATTAACGCGTTTGCTTAGAAGATGCCTGTTCAAGTGTTTATTCTTGCTTTAAAATATCCAGATCATTTTGACAACGACAAGCTTTCCCCGTCAAGGACATTAACTTTTTAAGCTGACACCACAAAAATAAAGATAGATAGATAGATAGATATTCTTTATTGCACAAAAACAATATACAAGCATGATACAAAAGCAACAGACAGTACAATAAGGCGTTCTTATCGCTTGTAACGATTTCTTCCAGACAACTTTTGGGTAGAGGAAACAAATATCGTATTCGTAATAAGGGAAGGCAGTGCAAAGTAGTTTAAAAAATGAAATTGAGAATGGCAGAAATATACATTATTTTATATATTAATATTATTACATTACATAAATAATAATAAACAATACATACATACCCAATAATATATACATAGATAATTTATAACAAAAATTCAATAAAAATATTTCTTACTAGCTTTTGCCCGCGACTTCGTCGGCGTTCACACAATATCTTTATAAATTATAGCCTATGTGTTATTCTGATCTATAAGCTACATTACTGTAAAGTTTCATTAAAATCCGTTTAGTAGTTTTTGCGTGAAAGAGGAACAACAATCCATACATCCATCCAAACAAACTTTCGCCTTTATAATATTAGTAAGGATAGATAGGTATAAATGACCAGAGAGCAGACCACATAAAAAAGGGAAGAAGAGACAAGGAAAAAACAGTGCACCTATTTATAGAGATAGGAAGTGAATTTTGACACGGGACTTGAATATAGGAAGATATGGATTAAGTAGGGACTACGTTTTGAAAGTAGACAATGACTGCAACCAAAAGACATCTGTCGAATCTGGCGGTAGGAGACAAACAATCCGCGTGGGCTGATGCAATTCAATGGTTTTAAATTAGTATCTAGTCGGTTTTAGTGAACAAATTTAGGGTTTATTTGTGCAGTGAAGTGCCGCAAAGTGATCCTGATAATAAGAATTGTTGAAATTGTATTGTTGTAACACTGCTATTGTGTGCAGAGTGAGTTGTCACGGATATTTTGCTTGGACCTAATAGAGTCTTAAAACCCGCGATTGTGTTTAGAGTGGTATCGGCAGAATCCGTAGGTCGATAAAAGATAAAACACCGGCGCTTCATCGAGTGACTGTGATTTTGATTGACTTCGACAGTTGACTACCCGCTTATTCTCAATAAGTTACTTGACATTGGCAAGATATTTTCGGATAGAGCCATAATATAAAAAAAACATCTATCGAAAAACAAAGTGATAAAATTATGGAATTTTGTAAATGGATCACACACAATACATTGCATCTAACCGAAACACGAACACACACGCACACACACATACTCCCATGCACAACCCCTCTCAAAGGTTCATCTCAAGGTCCTTTCTTACGTAATAGATAATTATGCATTTGTTACATGCTTAGCACGTTAAAATTAAAATTACAGTTAAATACTATTTGAAAATAAATTCTATTTGGCATTCGTCTGTAGTTGACATAAGTCGCATAACGTAAAGTGGTAACCGGTGTTAAATTATTATCTACGTGACAGGCCTAGCCTAAAAATCATGGCAATCAGTGCATATGACGCGCTTTTCGCCACAACTTTACCTATTAAGTTAAGAACCAAAATATATTGTAACCCATTCTGTCATTTGTAAAAGTTTTTCAATAAACAATTTTTTTTATCTCTCTGAGTTATAGCGGTTTTTTCAGATGCGTATTATTAAGACATCGGTGGTAGCTCATATTATAATAAATAACCCGCCTTCCATACAAGGGGGCGTGGTTTGAAGGCGCTTCATTGTAATTACCAAACTTCCCGAATCCTGGATCATGGTCCAAGCGTACTCCGATCTTCAAAGCGACTGCTTTGGACGCAACTGGGAATAGGCTATTTGACAGTGATAAAAATATACATTTCTTCAACATCAGTGTTAATATATTTTTTGTGGAGCGATTTGTAATAACGCGAGATAAAAATTATTTCATCGAAATTCGTCTTCTAAAATTATTATTTTTTAAACAGGGTTCACGTGACTAAAACGGCCCGTGGCGTAGATATGCGTAAGTCTACTGCCTATGGTTGATTGCCTTTCCGTCATATGAAGAAATAAACAAAAATAAAAAGTCTATAAAACTATTTGAAAGAAACACTGAAACACAAGCTCAATGTTTATTTAAGGACAATCTACGTCATTGGCGGCCATATTGCTAAAAGACGCGTTTTTGCGGCATATTTGAATATTGCATTTTCTTTTTCGTTTTTTTATTAAAATATCTAAAATAAAAACAGAAAAGTATTTTTAGGGCTCCTTATAAACAAATGAATACTCTAAGATAGTTTTCAGAATTTTGTCAAATAGCCTATTACACTCATGAGGATTTTTGTAGCGCAGGAAAAACCTTGAGACGAAATTTTCAGCTGCAAATACCCAAGCGTTTCAGCCAGTGCGCCGTAAATGTTATTCGTAAACTTATAAATGACGTCAGTTCGAATCGCTCGTCTGCTGGCACGTCGTTAGCATATTGTTTAGGGGAGGACGAGTCCAGTTGTGACAGAGTATAGTTGCAATAAAACTGATTTCCTGCAATTATTTATCTATGACACATGACCGCCAATCCAAGACTCCTGGATGCCACCAAAAATTTCTTACCAAAAACTTAGGTGCAAATTTTTCGGCCGACTCGGGGATCGAACCCGAGACCTCTTGCGCAGCCGTTGCTTAAAAGGATTCCTCTATTAAAGGAATTACGAAGCATGCATTCAGCAGTGGATGACGAATTTATTATGCAGTTATTATATTCAGCAGTCTGTATGTTAGGTAGCGGCTTTTGCGAGACTTCTCCATGTTTCTTCTTTTTCCTCTGTCTTCTCTGTTTGTGATACTGTGTGCATATTCAGTCAAGAAATCCTTTGTAGCTGACTTGATACAGTAATTTCAACTAATAATCTTATAGGAATACTCACCGTTTGCGCCGAGAAATTAACCGGACAAAACACAATACTTGCGACAGAATTCACACTTGACAGATAGATAGATAGATATTCTTTATTGCACAAAAATAAAATACAAGCATGATACAACAGCAACAGACAGTACAACAAGGCGGTCTTATCGCTTGTAACGATTTCTTTCAGACAACCTTTGGGTAGAGGAAACAAATATCGTATTCGTAATAAGGGAAGGCAGTGCAAAGTAATTTAACAAATTTAATAAAAATAAAACAGAAATATACATAATTTTATATATTAATATTATTAAATTACATAAATAATAATAAACAATACATACATATCCAGTAACATATACATAGATAATTTATAACAAAAATTCAATAAAAATATTAAACAGAAATATAAAATATATATTAGAAAATGGCGATGTGGATTTTTTTTTCCAATTATTATTTTTTTCGATGATTTCCGGTCCGAATCGTATTATTTCAATAAATAATGAAAAAAAAATGTTAATTGTTCAGTATCAAGTCAGAAAGAGTGACCTGATCACGTTGTAGGTGATCTGGCTCAGGAGCGTTGACCATTGTGAATTATCGACTGATTGAACTTTATTACAACTCCTCTCGGTTACATTTTAACTCTTTCTCCCCTACCACTAGTTCATAATACAGTGTTGTAAACGGTGAGTTTAAAATACTTTGTTGGGATTATTGCTAGCTTTCAGATTTCTAGAGTAAAATGAACTTTAAAACTACATGGCTATTGTACTATAAAAATGTAATCCGGCTATACTTAAACAGAACTGATATTAATTTTTGAGTCTCTTTGAACAGTCCATCATATGAATGTTGGAGAGACCAGGGTGTACAACAACATTTAAAGTGTGTTGTACGGTGATTTTTATTGTTTCTATTTCATCATCATCAGCCCATTTAAATCCCCACTGCTGGGGCACGGGCCTCCCTCAATCACATGAGGGGTAATTGCCATACTCACCACGCTTGGCAGACGGGTTGGCGAGGGTTTTGATATAAATGCAGAGTTTTCCTTCTCTGGGTGCTGATGATCATGCCAGCAGCTTTACCTTAGTCGCCTTTTACGACACCTCGGTAAGAGTGAGGGTGGCCTATTCTACTCTGCCGGGGACCATACGGCCACGGTTTCTATTTACTCGTGGTTTTTTTTTATGTGATAGGTGGCAGACGAACAGACGGATCACCTGATGGTAAGCGATTGCCGCCGCCCATAGACACCCGCGACACCAGTGGAGTACCAAGTGCGCTACCAACCTTCAAACCCCCCTTTCCCCGGATTGGACCTCCGGCACCCTCACTCACGCAGCGAAACACAGCACAGTGCTGCTTCACGCATTATATTTTCAAATGTGGGAGAGCCACGCTTAGGCATGAATGGGCCGGCTCGACCGGAGTGATAACACTGCCTCACAGAAGACCTGCGCGAAGCAGCGCCTGCGCTGTATTTCGCCGTGTGAGTGAGGTTACCGGAGGCCCAATGGGGGGGAAGGGGAAAAGGTTGGCAGCGCACTTGTGACTCCACTGGTGTTGCGGGTGTCCATGGGTGGCGGGATTGCTTACCATCAGGTGATCCGTCTGCTCGTCTGCCACCTCTCATATAAAAAAAAATATATCAGTGGTACCTTTATTGGTTCTGATACTCATAACATAGGGTATAGGGTTTCTGATACATTCTGAATGTTGTATGGGGTCTAATATTTAACTGTTTTATTCATCAACCAATCAGCTAGTCCTGCTTTTTTATGTGATAGGTTGGGGACGAGCAGACTTATCACCTGATGCGATGGCCGGCTCCGAAGGAGTACCGCCCCCAATACCAGTGGTGTCACATCGAGTGCGTTACACAAACCTTCCAACTCCATTTCCGTCGGATTTAGCCCCCTTACTCACTCGGCGTGTGGCCGTGTGGTCCCCGGCAGAGTAGAAATAGGCCACCCTCACACTTACCGAGGTGTCGTAAAAGGCGACTAAGGTAAAGCTGCTAGCATGATCATCAGCACCCAGAGAAGGAAATCTCTGCATTTATATCAAAACCCTCGCCAACCCGTCTGCCAAGCGTGGTGAGTATGGCAATTACCCCTCATGTGATTGAGGGAGGCCCGTGCCCCAGCAGTGGGGACTTAAATGGGCTGATGATGATGATGATGATGACTCACTCGGCGATATACAGCGCAATCCAGTCGAGTCGGAATATTTATGTCTAAGCGGGACTTTCCCACGTATTGCTGCTAAACGTAGCCCTTCATGCTACGTCACTGATTACTATTCCAAGACTGCAATCCCCTAAAAATATATTTGGAGCAAATTCAAAATGCCGAACCCAAATTAGATACCATCAATCATCGATATAACAATACGTCATTCCCATTCACAGTCCAGATGCAATAATCATCACACGTCACACTTGGGTAAAAAGGCGGATTCCCGGCCTTTCAACAATAACTCAACCGATTGATTTACTGACAGGGCGGCCATTCTTCTTCGGTAATTTGTTAGCCAAATAATCCGAGATTCGGACGCGGACCCCAAACGATAAAAGAACTGGGGACAATTATTGCCGTTTTATAGGGACAGGCTAAATTTCACTGGCGTTACGGGGAACGGTAGCAGGGTTGCCACATTTAAGAATAAATAAATACATTTATGCAAAATATTTTCAAAGCAATTAATACTGATCAGCTAGTCCCTGTAACTAGCATTTCCTGTACAGTCAGCATCAAAAGTAGCTTAACACTTTAGTACCATGTCAAAGTTACTGTTCTGCCTATTATAGTCAGTTTCCAAGGGGTTCGTAAAAATGTTATTTCGAAATGGTACTAAAATGTTAAGCTACTTTTAATGTTGACCGTACTATGAGTTATAGTAGGTTGATAGCTGACAATATGGATGGATGGACAAATACGTCTCGTACACACCCAGATTTGAGTCAATTTTCAAAAGTTCGTTTCCTAATTGACCCGACCGGCAATTGAGCAAGGGACCTTGTGTGCTTGGGCAAAAAAATTTAGCCACAGCGAAACAAGAGATCCTGCACACTTATTGCCTATTATTGACTTAGATCTTGCGTATATCAGTCTTCTTTCCTGCGATAACTAGGTCGGCCATATGGGCGTCGGCCCACGGATCGGCCTGGGTATGCGTTTCTCAAGTGACGATCTTCGTCGAACCTCTCGAGATGTTCAACCTAACGAAGACTTTGGTTTCGCCATAAGATATACTACCTTGACCACTTTTCAGCATGAATTAACTGGCAGGGCTGTGCTGGTTTCGTTGCGTAAATGAGGGTACCAGAGGCCCATCTGGGGGCCGGAGGAGGTATAAAGTTTGCAGCACTTTTGTGACTCCGGAGGTGATGCTGTTGATGAATGAGATAAGATGTTCCGTCCTGCTCATCTGCCACCTCATCATCATCATCATCATTGTGCCCTGCCCATTGCCACTTGAGGCATGCAATAATTTGGGCTATGTCTGCCACCTAACACATAAATAAAATCTCTTTTTAAAATAATTAATTGATAATACAGTGCAATAGCAACCCTAGTCCCGCCCTTGCATCGATACGTTACGCCTTCGAAATCCTTTTATGCGCAAAAGCGCAGCGGGAGCGCAGAGGGCGTTGCGCAGTAATGGCGGTATTTATGCGCTTGCCACGTGCTGACTGCGCGTTATTTAGCGCACTATTGGCGTGATTACATTTTGCGGTGATGTTATTTGCCAAACGTTGTGACGATAATTTTGTTATGTCTGTGCATTGTAGTAGTAGTATGCAGATGGAATCTTTTATTTATTTGTTTTACACATGTCTCTATTGTTGCATATTTGTATGGCAAATTGTCAATCAATAATTAAATAGGTAGTAATACATTGATGCGCGCGGTGAGTGTGAATCTGTTCTTTAGTTCCCAATAAACGGCTGTACTGACACAACGTCTTTCATTTAACATCTATGATCTGCCTTAATTTTAGTACATCATTTTTTTTGAAGCATATATTCATCAAACTTTTTTTTCGTTTTTTTTTTGGTTACGCAGAGAGAATGCCGCCGGCTCAGAAGGAACCGACGTCGGCGCCGTTGGTCGGCGCCGCATAATGCACACCCGGCCGCTGGGAGTCGGCCGGGTAGTATGGGGCTTTCCTCTGCGGTGCTCCTAGAGGCATACCCACTAAACTCTCTGCGACAGTTTCCATTCCTCGCCCGGGAGAAACTCTCAGAGCGGGAACGCGGCCTCTAGAACGAACCTTTTTAAGTCACCGCGAACCCGCTCAGGGCGAAAGAGGCTCGCCAGTACGGCCTCTCTCCACACTTCGGTCCAACTGACCCAGAGGCCTCTCCCACGGCCCACCAAACACCGCCCCCCGAATGGCACCCACACTGCTGGCTGCAGTGCAAACACCACCGGGAGACGGACTGCTGGTACCCTTCCTCACCCATACACTGCTGGTTGCAGTGCAGAGTGGGTTGGGCTTCAAAGCGAAGCCGCCACGAACCCTAAATCCCCTGGATACGGAGCCGGGAAAGTTGGCAACACCGTCCAACTATCGAGCTCCGTGGCTCGAAGACTCGACGCTGGACTCCGAACAAGGCCTTTTGGCCACTGCGCCCGAAGGCGCTCTATTCAGGTGGGGCCCACGACAAAACGCAATCACGTGTGAGGTGACGCCTGACAGGGCCCCGGGCCCAGAACAAAAGAGGCCACAGGAGAGGGGTTTCCCGAGGGGCTCAACTGGGGGTCGATAGAACGACTCCAGGAGCCCTCCCGTGTGTGTGCAGCTGTTAGCTGTCGAGTAGCAATTTGCGATGCCGATTACTACCCGCCTTTACCCAGGGACGCCAGGACCCTTTCGGTAACAACTCCAAACAGAGCAAAAATACTACCGAAAGGGCCACACGAGGAGGCCGCCGCACCGAAGTCCCCAACTATTCATCAAACTAACTTAACCTGACTTACCAAAAATACTTGTTGCTGCACACCTGAATTAGTAGGTAAATGCGAACCAAATACTTATGCTTTGGTACAAAAAAGTATTTTTTGTAGCAACAAAACTTTATTTTTAATCTCATTTTATTTTCGTGTCTTTTTTTGTTTCTTTTTTTTATCTTTTTAAAGGTTGCAGCGCACTGGGGTATCTGTAGTAATTTAAAATGACTTCTGTATACTGACGCAGCATAATCGTATAGCACCCTCCATGCAATAACGGTAATATGAATGGGGTAGCCACGTGTGAACTTGACGTTATTAACTTAGGGATCTTAAGTAATTACATTTGTGGCAATATTTTGTACGGATTATCCAATCTAATAAGTATTTATGTTTATTTAAATAACACTCACCCCACGCTGGTTTGTATGGAATATTAATTTAATAAAAAAGAAACGTCATGTCCATAATTTTACTGTTATAGTTGTATACGGGAGTATTTCCCGGCGGCTCTGCCTTAGGGACCTTCAAGAGAAGAACGTACTCTTTTTTAAAAGGCCGGCAATGAATCAGCGCTGCCTCTGATTTTGCAGATGTTCATGGGCGGTTACTTACCATCAGGTGACCCGCATGCTTATTTGTCGCCTCTATCATAAAAAATACAAATAATCTCTATGGTTTAAACAACAACTTTAAGGTCAAATGACTAAACATGACTTATTGCGTTTATACGTATTATAACCTCGTTATCGCCTCGTAATCCTACCCGTCATGACATATGGAGCCGAAACGTGGACACTTACGGTACGGCTGGTCCACAATTTAAAGGTCGCTGAGCGGGCTATGGAACGAGCAATGCTCGGCGTCTCTCTCCGAGATCGAATCCGAATTGAGGTGATCCGGCAGAGAACCAAAGTTATCGACATTGCTCACCGAATTAGCAAGCTTAAGTGGCAGTGGGCTGGCCATATTAGCCGCAGAACCGACAACCGATGGGGTAAACGAGTTCTATGTTCTATTACCATGCGACCTCGTTTTTAAATTATCAGCTTTACAGTAGTTCATTTGAATCTCCCAATTGCACCAATAGGTGTACCAATTGCAATAAAGTTCGAAACAAGAAGCTATCTCAAAGTGGAATCCTCGAGTCGACTCGCAAATCCGTAACACAGGTGCTGCTCACAGAAATTACGAAACGCATTCAATATCTGCAGCGAGAAGCGATCTCGCCCTTGTATCAATTTGCGTTCGAGATCACGCGATAACCTTTGAGGCAACAGAACTAGACACTCACAAAGTGGGCCCTAGTGTTACAGGATAGAAATAAAATGAGAATCTAAGTCTTCATAAAACCGTTAGTTCGTTTATTGGTTTAAGTTTCAAAATCTTCAATAAACTACAACAAAATGTTATTATAAATCAGCTTAAATCTCAAATTAAAACCTGCCTATTTAACAGTGATCGGAATAGGTAAAATTATTTAGGGTCAATAATCTCAAACGCTGATATTAATATGGACATACCTTCAGGATTTTGGGATTTTGAAACTTTTGAAGCTTTAATTCTCCGGGATTTCGAAACTATTAAAAAAATGTTTGTTAAGCCTTTGTTAGCTAAAATGGTGTTATAAAGCAGTTTTCATTATTTTTTCGAAAATATTGTTTTAAACTTTTTGTTTCAAAGGTCAAACTGCTCTATAACACCGTTTTAAGTAACAAAGGTTTATCAAACATTTATAAATAAAGCCTTCAGGCTTTAATTTAATGTTGTGTCCTTTACTTACCATTGCATGCATGTTTTTGTATATACAAAGTTATACCTTTATAGGTTTAATCTCTCCATTGTCGAGCCGAAAATGTTTTCTGTCAAGAAATTTTCAGCGACAGCTCCGAATATGGGGCCTTAGCACGAAGACGTCACGCAACAAACGAGAATATACCTATCGCATCCAAACAAAGAAGAAAGACAGGACGTGTGAAAGGGAGGGAAACTCTTATTCGGTCGTAACGTAGGTTCGCACTAAATTTTCTGGGAGCTGGCTGTGTTTGATCTCCGGCCTTTGCTAAGCACACAAAGCTAGATAACTTCAGGTTAATTGTCTCCTTTTGTCATCATCATCATCATCAGCCCATTTAAGTCCCCACTGCTGGGGCACGGGCCTCCCTCAATCACATGAGGGGTGATTGCCATACTCACCACGCTTGGCAGACGGGTTGGCGAGGGTTTTAATATAAATGCAGAGTTTTCCTTCTCTGGGTGCTGATGATCATGCCAGCAGCTTTACCTAGTCGCTTTTTACGACACCTCGGTAAGAGTGAGGGTGGCCTATTCTACTCTGCCGGGGACCACACGGCTTACTCCTCCTTTTGTCAACGATAACATAAAAAGTACAAACAAAACAGAAAATTACAACCTAGTCTTAAATCTTTTGACCGTGAGAGAGCCGCGCTTCGGCATGAATTGGCCAGCTTGACCGAAGTACGTAGATACCACGGCCTCACAGAAAACCGGCGTGAAGCAGCATTATATTGTGTTTCGCTGCATGAGTGAAGGTACCGGAGGCACAATCCGAGGGAAAGGGGGGTTTAAAGGTTGGCAGCTCACTTGTGACTCCACTGGTGTCGCGAGTGTCCACGGGCGGTGGCAATCGCTTACCATCATGTGATCCGTTTGCTTGTCTGCCACCTATCGCATAAAAAAACCTACAGCCAATTGTTCAAACCATCACACCCTCGTCCCTTTCGCGTAAAATTTTATATTCAATTAAAATACTTCAGAAGCTTAAAGTTGAGCTTCACGACTCATTAGATTTTAATGACTGTCGCAAAGTAATCGAACCGGTGTGATAAAAAAAATATCGTGTTTTTCAATGGGAAGTTTTTGGTACATCGCAATTACAAAGATAATGGCGCTTAAAACAACTTATTCATAGAATTCAGAATGCATTT
Source organism: Marasmia exigua (assembly GCA_019059595.1). NCBI lineage: Eukaryota > Metazoa > Arthropoda > Insecta > Lepidoptera > Crambidae > Marasmia > Marasmia exigua. The sequence goes on along the minus strand of CM032476.1, from coordinate 25,389,444 downwards.
ACCCGTTTCTGTTTCCTATTCCTCGTAGGGCTCATATCACTCTGTATTTGAATCAACAGAACTTAATGAATATGGAATATCGACGTCAACTTCATTTTGCTTCTCTCTTGTTTGCTATCATGAAAACCAAAACATCTATTTATTTGTTTGAGAAGCTTTAGTTCTCCCATCGCCATCGCAAAGGATGACTTCTCGTTTGATCTGCCAAAAAATCAACACAGCTGAATTTTGTGGCAGCTTTCGCTACGCAGCTACGAAATGCTGGAATAATATTCCCCCTCCTATAAGGAATATTGCTAGCAAGAAAGGTTTTAAGATCAAATTTAAATTGCATCTTCTTAATATCCATAAGTTAAAGTGATTCACAGTTGTGGTATTCTTTGTATATCTTTCTTCTTCGTGACATTCCATGCCGCATTTTGCTTGCCATAAGGTGCGATTGTAATTATATTAAAAAAAATACGCATTGTGCGAAGCGCTGGTGCTCAGTATTACAGGCTCTTATCCTAGCTCTAACCCCACTGTCTCTATTTTTGGTTCCTGGTGTAATCCCAATATTATGTTCTAGTTTTAAGGTACTGAAAAAAATGAAATTCCCGATATAAATTGATTACCTACATTAAGTACCTATTACAGGAAGAAGATGTATTAACAATATCCTCCAACCAATTTCGGCTAAGGCGGTTAATCTCAATCTCTGATCAGCCACTTACGCAGGATATATTAAAGTGCTCAAGTATGTGCGCAAACACAAATGCACTCTCTATTCCCTTGCCCTCATATTCCGATGGGAAACCAGTGTGATACAATCGGAGAGGAATCAGGGGCAAGACCAATGGCTTAACTTACTTTCTGAGGCACGGGGGTACTAGGCCGCCAATTTTCAGACTCCGGGCTAACACTGATAATTCTTAAGAGAAAAACTCAGGTACATATTTTGGCCCGACCCAGGGATCGAACCCGGGACCCCAAACGTGCGACGCACTACCCACTGCGCCAACGAGCAAGAAGATTATTAGTTAGTTAGCTTTGTAGTAGATGTAGATGCGTTGCTGGCCTTTTACCTTTTTCGTGATGCTCCATCTATACAGTCGCAAATTCACCGATCACGAATGCCAAAAGTAGCTATGTCAGCTGTAAGTAACTCTTTGTCAAACATTTAAAAAAACTTTCAGACAATGTACCATCCCAAGTCATATAGTTTAATTATAACATAAAATAAAATGAAGGAAATAATAAAATAAATATTTATGAGGTAAGCCAGTCCCCTAGTTAGTCAGCATGTGCTAGGCCTGTAAGAATAATAAATATTACAGTGACAATTTGTCGCATGTATATCGCGTGACGCACAGTCCGTCACTAATACTTTACGCGTGACAGTTTGCTTGCGCACGCTCGCTGCCTAACTTTAATCCGCCATCCCTATTCAAACGCTTGCGCATTCTTTTTTGTTATTTTTTTTTTTGTATAAAATAACTGTGAATGGGCCTGGGGATTAATATTGAATTTATTGGTTTGCTATTTTATAAGTGGTGACAATCAAATGCATATTATAGTTTGGTGAATTCCATACATTTGCTTAACCTGTAAAAATCCACGCCCTGCGATCGCCAACCCGCCTGCCCAGCGTGGCGATTCTGGGCAAATCCTCCAATGAGTGCAAAACTGCAGTCACAGTGGCGAACAATTGGAGAGGCCTACGTCCAGCAGTGGACTGCGATAGGCTGATGATGATGATGATGATGATGTATAGCTTTTTTTTTATGAGATTGGTGGCAGACGAGCAGACGGATCACCTGATGGTTAGCGATTGAATGGTAATTGATTGAGCTAGTTTTTAAGTTTTCATACTTTATTTTGAGTGCATTAAAAGTATATTCATTCATTCATTGCCGCCCATGGACACCCGCGACAATAGTGGAGTCACAAGTGCGCTGCCAACCTTTAAACCCCCTTTAAGCGGCGACAATCGCTTACCATCAGGTAATCCGTCAGCAAGTCTGCTTTTCACATAAAAGAGCTATAATTCGACAGCCATCTTTTATTCTGACGTCACACTTTATCCCGCAACCAATCCAGAATAGGGCCTCGGCGTGACATTTGTTATGCAGCGGTTTCATTAATCACACCCTCTGTGCGACTGCATTACGATGCCACCCCGGAACAGACGGAATAACTTGACTGACTGATAATGGCCCTGAGTGGTGGCTTATATTATCTATACTATTTATAAAGAGGTCAAATCTTAGAGACAGTGGCAACAATTATAGGTAGGTAATCCGAAACACGAAACGCTTCCACGATGTAATCGACACGTGGCGCCATCTATTAGTATAGAGCGGCACTTATATCACGAAACGAAGTGAGGGCAGATCACTAGTATAACATAAAGAACTAAATATCATTAATAATCACATATATATACTATAATCTGGATATCTTTAACGCTTAATATTAACGATAAATAGTAATTGAAAAAATTAATTGGCTTTCGTTCTTAGGTATATCATGTCAGATACAAGATTCAAAATCTAGTGAGAGCTATTTTCTCTTCGCCATATATTCATTAGAGCATATTTATGTCCATTTCTTTTCCTGCAGCCTGAAGGTATTTGCTTTACACATGCCACAAAATTTAATTTTTAAATATGTTTAATTTCTTTAACTATCTTTGTTTAAAATTTTGGTGCAGGAAATTTCGCGTATCTTTGCGTGATCGTATCAAGAATGGTGAGATACGCAGGAGAATTAAGGTCAAAGACAAAGCCCAAAGAATTACATGCCTCAAGTGGCAGGGCACATTGCGAGGAGATCAGACAGCTTGTAGGGCAGAAATGTCCTCGAGAGGGGCCGCGTATAGGAGGTCGAAGCCGTGGCAGGTCCCCCACAAGGTGGACTGACGATCTGGTGAAGGTAGCGGAAAAGAACAAGAACGATCTGTGTGGAGATCATTGGAAGAGGCTTATGTCCAGCAGCGGATGTTTATTAGCTGAAATTATGATGATGATGACGAAATTTCGCGTTGTTCTATAGAATTTCCTGACATTTTGAAATTGTAAGCTTGAATATTCGAAAATGTTCGAGAGTATAATATTTCTCTACACGTTGCATTAATATTTGTTACCACTTTATGCCGATCACAGCCATGAATAATTCAATTCCAAGTTTTATGGCAATCTGCTGATATTACATCCAACTAACAATGTAGGAATACGATCATGTTACGAGCTCCGGCTTACATGCTCGATTTATGCTTTTTGTGCATATTTTGTAAAGACAACTTTATAATGCCATGCTATCTATTTAGCTATGTTGGACGCCCTGCGACAAGATGGGATGATGACATTCGAAGGCTGGCTGGTGTGGGCTGAATGAGAGTGGCCTAAAATCGGGAGCAGTGGCGTGCATTAGGGGAGACCTATGTCCAGCAGTGGACGAGTGTGGGTTGCTGATGATGATCTATTTAGCTATTTGACCTGGAAGAGCCATGCTTCAACATGAACATGAACAGTTTTTCACTTTCGTGGTCACGAACATTATAATAGTTTTTTACACACATTACTATTATAAAATAGTTACATTTCCGGTGATTCGAAAATGTAACCAGAAAAAGGTAGACATACTTCCACATCATCCATCTCGAACCACCCCGGTAAACGACGGGATCGGGGCTACCGGGGTTGTTGCAACACTTTTTCCCAACTGTCCCGTTAACGTGACAGACCCACGGGGTGGATGGTACTATCTATCTATCTATCTATCTACCCCTTTTTATGTGCCACTACGCCACCGACGCAGAGGAAAATTTTATAACCACTTACCGGATGACTTTAAACAGTTAACACAGAAGCATTTAAAAAAACTATTTGACATGCTTTTAAATTATTATTCATTGCAATATTTTTTTAATGGTAAAATTATTGTGGTCATAAGTTGATTCATATCTCATATATGTGTACCATAAATGTGATTTTTATTATCCAATTCAAATTTAAAATGAATATTATTTTAAAATTCCAATTAATAAAAAATGTTAATGAATGTAAATATGTAATATCTACGAGTCAACTCGAACATTTTATTGTATGACGTGTATTTTGATGATTCCGATGTACAGCCAACCTACTTTTGTGTTAAATAATATATTATTGTACGCCAACATGGCAGGTTATACAATACAGTTGTAAACCCTAGAATAAGATTTTGGTTGTAACCTATAACTAAAGCAATAAATGATATTTAATTTGATATTCAAGACGTCCCGTTTGAAACAGTGGTAGTCAATGCTGCCTCTGGTGCAAGGGTTGCGGGTTCGATCCTTACACAGTACAAACATTTGTGTGCATGAACATGTCTGTTTGTAATGGTCTGGGTGTTTCCTATGTATTATAAGTATGTATTTACAAAAGAGAAGTAATATATGTATATATTTGTAATCCCACTGTTGATTCTGATATCCGTAACACAGGAGATAGAGCTACCTATATCGGAGTCAGATCAATGTATGTGACGTTGTGAAATATTTAGTAACAAAAAAAATATTGAAGCGAATATTGCTCTTCAGGTGGTTATGCGTCAGTTTCAAATGTAAATGCAACACAGGCGCATAACTTTGGACGCAACCAGGAATTACACGCTAGGGTGAGGAAGAGGACAGCAGGCTAATTTATATTAAAAAAAAAAATTAATGTTATTAGATTTATATTGGGTCCATATTGAGCAGCGCGGCTTCACGTCAATTTTCTGTGAAGCCGTTGTATTCTGGAAAACTATTCGAACCAGCCCATTCATATCCAAGCGTGGCTCCCTTTATTATGTCATAGGTGACAGACGAGCAGACGGATCACCTGATGGTAAGCAATTGCCGTCATCCATGGACACCGCGACAACAGTGTGCACAATTGCGCTGCCAATCTTTAACCCCCCTTTGCCCCGGATTGGGCCTCCGGCACCCTCACTCACGCAGCGAAACACAGCACAGTCCTTTTGAGCATATGCTATAAAATAGTGTGTAGACACAATTTTATTTCTTCGAACACTTGTAAAAACAGCCACACATCAGGTTCCTACAATCTGTAAAAAAATCTCACTTGATATTAAACTGAACGTGTTTGACATAATAGCGAGAATCTACTAAATTTAGCTGTTTTGTGTAATTAATGAGTGACTGAACATACTCTTTCATTTCAGGTATGTAATACACAAATACACCAATCATTCCACAGCTATGCCATCTAAATATGACGCACAATCATATCTTCGCCGCGTCATTACTTCGCAAAATTACTCCTCTGACTGTCCATATGTCATTCGGTTTTATAATGCGAATCCGTCGTAAAGTCACTCCCAGCTACTGGTAATACAAATTTAGCTCTCGTAATTAGATTTGAAATGTCATATTTTGTCTTAATCTGGATTCGTCGATTTGTAAGTATGGAATTCACTTACGATTTTAACCCTCGAAGAGCATTTCTTTGGCGTGGAATTTGGCTCATCCGGAGTTATACCACGGCCTTAGGGAAAACTCGGCCGATAGAGTAAAGGCCCGGTGGGCCAACCTTTAAATGCTCTTGTTTAAACATTAGCAGGGCACTTAACTCCACAGGCTTCGGGCGCAGTAGCAAATGCTTAGGTTGGGCCTTGTTGGCTACCGAATTCGTCCCATGTATAATTGTGCTTTGTGTCTCTCCCGAAGATGTTTACATTATTACATGCAGCAGTATATGGTATGATGCTGCCCTAACCACACTTTTAAAGTGAAACTTAAAAAAAATATATAGAAATTATTTTATCTCTTCCCGTTCATACGCAGGCCGCCATATTGATCGCCCGAGCCAGTCATTTTCATCCTTCATCATCATCATCATCAGCAACCCACACTCGTCCACTGCTGGACATAGGTCTCCCCTAATGCACGCCACTGCTCCCGATTTTCGGCCACTCTCATCCAGCCCACACCAGCCAGCTTTCGAATGTCATCATCCCATCTTCTCGCAGGGCGTCCTACACTACGCTTACCGAGTCGCGGTCTCCACTCAAGGACTTTACGGCTCCAACGGCTGTCAGTTCTGCGGCTAATATGACCAGCCCACTGCCACTTCAGTTTGCTAATTCGGTGGGCTATGTCGGTGACTCTGGTTCTCTGTCGGATTACATCATTTCTGATGCGGTCCTTCAGAGATACTCCGAGCATAGCCCTTTCCATAGCTCTCATTTTCATCCTTCCAATCAAATAATGATTCCATTACAATATACAGTGATGCCTCAATGACTTGTTGGTGTGGCTACCAAATGCGTCCTATGTATAATTATATCATTTGTGTTCTGTGGCTATTATAGAAATCTTTATCTGGAGTTGCGCAACGGTAATTGATTATCATCAGGTGATCCGTCAGATCATCTGACCTCAATCGCATAAAAAGTGCTCTATCTAGTTTTGTTGCATATCTATGTTTGTGTGCGTTTTTGAATGAATGTGGCTAGATTAGAGGCTTGTTAGCTCGTTGATTTTGTTAGTCTGCGGTGAAATTAGAACTCGGTTAGCTTCGATGTTGATCGACGCGATTAGGCTTTTGTGGGATTGATTGTATTTGTGGTTTTAGGTATGGATAGCAAATGTTACTAGTAAAATTAAATCTATAATATAAAAATGAATCGCAAAATGTGTTGGTAAGCGCATAACTCAACAACGCCAGGACTAATTTGGCCAATTCTTTTTTTAAAATGTTCGTTGAAGTCCAAGGATGGTTCTTACGGCGAGAAAAAGTCGAAAAATTGTCGGGAAAACCCTAAAAACAGTCCTTTTCTTTTTCACATACAAAGTTTTCTAACTAAAACGTAGAATCAATTTGAGTTTTATTGCTATTACCTAAAGTTCATATTTGTTGACACATAACATTTTTTTTGACAGGACGAAGTCTGTCGGGTCAGCTAGTTTAAAATAAATTATTTAAAATTAATATTAAAAATCTGATTATCAATTAATATTAAAATTAATTTTTAATATTAAAAACGCCCTGATGGTCTAGTGGATTAAGTAACGAGCCGTGACCTCGGGGTCCTGGGTTCGATTCCCGGGTCGAGTGAAAAGTATGTTTCGAATTTTTCGAACATAGCTCGGGTTTGTGATCACCAATCCGTATTTGGCAAGCGTGGTGATTAGGCCTAATCCCATCATAGTAGCGATAACTTGATTTCTATGATGGAGGCCTTTGCCCTGTAGTGGGACAGTTTACTTTACTTTATTTAAAATTTGGTGATCTGCGAGAAAATAGCATATTCTTCTCCCTTTGAGAGCCGGCAACGCATGATGCCTTATGTGTTGCAGATGTCCATGGGCGGCTGTAACCACTTCCCATCAGATGAGCCGTCTGCTCGTTTGTCTGCCTTAGTGAAAAAAAAGGAAAACTAGCAAATAACGCTTCTATGCACGTAATAACAAAAAACACATTTTGTGAATCGTTCAAATTGTCTTAATTTCTGGGCTAAAGTGTAAACTAGGTACTCTTATGTTGGTTTTTTTGTAATTGTTTACACCCTGATGATATACATAAAGCAAACGTATAGATAGGTATTTAATTATAAATATTAGGTATTTCAATAGGTAAAAAAACGCCAATTTTATAGGAAATTATTTTTTTTAGACACAATGAGATGTATAACTACTTAACTAAGCAAAAAGTCACCAAACTATAATTATATTTTAAGGTTTATATTAAATAAAGATCAGATGTTTTGTATTTGTGATGCAAAAAAACCTTGAAACCCCTTTTAATTGGCAGAATCGACGTTTCTATCAATAATAACTTTTCAATTAAAAATCATTTTTTTGTAAAACTAGTCTACACGTTTCTAGATGTTGTCCATTAAACACAGTTTATTTATGAATAGAAGCAGTAATAATTACTTTACAAATAAAAAAAAATGCTACACAAAACGGCAACTTTATAGGTAAATACCTAATATAATATGTAGATAGGTATATACGCAATATGGCATATAAAAAAACGAAAAATTCTATTGCAAATATTAAAAAATTCTAAACGTTTTTATTATTAATCTTTCAAATCTTTATTTACATTTGCAGCGGAATTTATCATCCTGCAAAAATATTTGATTGGCCAAAATATTGGATGAAAATAACCCACTCGAACAGTTTTATTCAAAAACGTTTGGATGTAAACCGAGCTATTTCCAGCACTCCAGCATCTCTCGAAAGAGAAAGGTAGTTAATTTTTTATCGCCCAAATTTATAGATCGAGTAACGGAAGTCAGGGAATTCGAAATAAATCCAAAGCGTCATTTGCGGGTTATAAAAAAACAGAGTGAAAGGGTTATTGAAGTGGATAGCTGGGTTCTGCATTTAGTATGTGGCAGCTGAAGGGTTAAAAAGTATTTTTTTTTTTTTTTTTTTGGTCAATAAGCCAACGCTTGACCACAATCGCACCTGATGGAAAGCGACGATGAAATGACTGATGGAAAGTGAGTATGTTTTAAAACTTCTTCTTCGTCGTTTTCTTCATCGCGGTTTTCTTGAAATGCCTTTACCGAGGTGGTGACAAGGTCTTTCCATTCTTCCATATCCTCGGCTCGGACAAAAAGTCCAGCTTGGTAAGTCCAACTTCCAGAAAGAGGTCGATCGACGAATCCAACTCGGCTGGGCAGCGTTCGGGACGCTGCCCAGCCGAGTTGGATTCCGCTACGCAGCATATTTTCGGCCCACCTACCGCAGTGTCTCAAGACGAAAGTCTTCAATGCGTGTGTGTTGCCAGTGATGACATACGGAACCGAAACGTGGCCGCTTACAATGTGCCGATTAAGGAGGCTCAAAGTCACCCAGAGAGCAATGGAGAGAGCTATACTCGGAATCTCCCTGCGTGATCGTATCAGAAATGATGAGATCCGCAGGAGAACTAAGGTTACAGACATAGCCCAAAGGATTGCATGCCTCAGGTGGCAATGGGCAGGGCATATAGCGAGGAGAACAGACGGCCGTTGGGGCAGAAAGGTCCTGGAGTGGAGGCCACGCACAAGAAGTCGCAGCCGTGGCAGGCCCCCCACAAGGTGGACCGACGATCTGGTGAAGATCGCGGGAATCCATTGGATGCGGGCGGCACAGGACCGATCTGTGTGGAGAACATTGGGGGAGGCCTATGTCCAGCAGTGGACGTCTATTGGCTGAAATGATGATGATGATGATATCCTCGGCTTGTCTACGGGCAATCGGCAAAGTGAGTCCGGTTGCATCCCTTATTTGGTCTGACTAACGAAGAGGGAACGGCCTCTTCGTCTTTTACCATTGACCTTCTTCTTCCCCACAGCAACCAACTTGTCCGAGTTGTCGGACTGTCTCTGAGCGATATGGCCAAAGTAACCTAGTACTCTTTAGTAACAAACATTCGACAGTCTTTTGAAACCAACTTTACTAAATTAAAAGTAGCTTTTTTTTCTCACTTAAGATATGTCCTACATGTCGTAGCTAGGCAGATATTAGATTAGATATTAAGATAATAAATATTTTACAACATCACATACATTGATCTGACTCCGTGATAGGTAGCTCAAGCACCTGTGTTACGGATTTCAGAATCATATATCATCATAGTGGGATTACAAATATATACATATAATACTTTTCTTTTTGTAAATACATACTTATAATACATAAGAAACATCCAGACCAATACAAACAGACATGTTCATGCACACAAATGTTTGTACTGTGCGGGGATCGAACCCGTAACTCTTGGACCAAAGGCAGCGTTCACTACCACTGGTCCAAACGGGTTGTCAAGATGAGCTATTTTAGTGCACAAGTAGGTGCGTAGCGGGTCGGCTGCGGTAGTCGCTAACTATCACGCTAGCTCATATTTCTATGGAATATAAGGGTTGAATCTCAAAAATAAATACTCCTTCCTATACAAATCAGCTGATTGATGCAATTTGTATGGGAAGGCTTTTCTTTTAGATTCGGCACAATGTTCCATGGCCAATGTATTTTTTCATTGATGATGCATCACTATTATCCCCCCCAGAACTTTCTCGAAAACGATTCAAAAGAACACCATGTATAGTTATCTGTCACCAATCTCCATACTCCAAAAATATACCCAGAACCACATCCCCTCTACACCCATTAGCATCAAGCCCTAAATAAGTCCCTATAATCATTATAAATAACGATACGTCTCCTCTCATCGTCGGTTATCTATCAATCTCCCACGGATGGTACATAAAAACTATTAATTTTAATATGGGACAAACCGACTGCGCCGGCGACGACAGGGAGACACATGTGGCGCCAATTAGGGTTCTTTTTCAGGGCACTGGTAGAGATTATGGACATTCAGAAGGCATAAAGAGTGGAACGCCCTGATAACGTCTGTTTTTCCCAGTGAAAGTGAGTGGGGTTCTACCCCAATATAGTAGAGCTAGAGTGAATAGGCTACTTTTGGGTAAGCTCGCTCGCATCGCATCGTAACTCTAGAGTTTAGTTTGAAGAAAAGAGCAAACAAATCTTGAATTAAAAAATAATTTAATTAAATTCATGCAACATCTCATACATTATGTAATAATAATAATAATTCTCACAACATCTCATACGTTGACCTGATTCGGTACTAAGTAGCTTAAGCACTTGTGTTACAGATATCAGATAACAGAGGAACACAAATATATACTTAAATACATATATTACACCCAGACACCGAACAAACACAAGTGTTCATCGCACGAATGTTTGTCCAGGGTGGGGATCGAACCCACGACCTTTGGTGTAAGAGGCAGGGTCACTACCAATTGCGCCATCCGGTCAGTCATTGACCTGATTCCGTTCTAAATAACATGTTACAAGTATCAGACAACAGAGGAGATACAAATCTTCATCCTTGGGGAGTCTGGTAATTCCAATAAAACGACTACCATCTGACCTTCGCAACCCTTTAAGGTGACGGGTAGGGCACACTAGCAACGCCAGACGCTAATCGATTTAAATTTTTAGCTACTAAACCGGATCTATTTTAAACGATTTCGAGAATACAACCTCTTGGCAAACACTTATACTATTTATTAAATAACCAGGCACAAATGTTGGGTCCGTTTTTGTACGCGAAAAATTGATTCACGCCAAAAGCGGCAACTTTTGGCGGTAATCCAAAATTAGAATGCAAAAGCAGACCAAACAGTTAACTGTAAGTATTAAATAAATAGTGTAGGTGTTTGCCGAGAGGTTGTAATCCCGAAATTATTTAAAATAGGTCTGGTTTAGAAGCTAAAAATTAAAATCGATTGGCGTCGCTAGTATGCCCTACCCGTCACCTTAACAGGGAAACCAGACAGAGAAACTATCCAAATAGTGCAGAATTCCTCGGGATGTTTTCCCTCGCCTCCGAACTAAGGTAGAAATGCGCATATAGATTTAAAAAATAAAGAGGTACATGCTTGAATTCAGCCCTGGCATGGATGTCGCGTTTTTATCTACTGAGCTACCTCGGTTAAGCGAACTGATGAGTGAACTTAACTTAACTGTGGCGTCCAAAGCCTGGGGTATGCTTAGTTTTTTTTTTTAATGTGATATGTGGCAGATGAGCAGATGGATCACCTGAAAAAAGCTACCACACCCGCAACACCAGTGGAGTCACAAATGCGCTGCCAACTTTATACCCACCTTTCCCCGGGTTGGGCCTCCGGTACCCTCAGTGACGCAGCGAAACAGCAAAGTGCTGTTCACGCCGGTTTTCTGTGAGTGTCATGACTAGGATTCGGTGAGTCTAGTAGGCACAATTGAGTGACTGTCGCTTGACCTTTGCAAGCCTTCAGCTAGGGGAACTTGACTAGAAGGAGGCGGCGGAGCGCGAGCGAGAGCGAGATCCCCTCGCAAGCGCGCTCCGAAGGGTGAGGAGGGGGAAGAGACGCCGAGCAGATGCGCGTCTCCCCCCTCTTCGCGAAGGGAGCCCGCTGGTGCGTGGTACGGGGGCACCAGCACCAGCATTGCACAGGCTCCCTTTGCTGCCCGATAGGGACGGCTCAGTTCTCCCGGCTGTCCCTATCCCCTCTCCCGGCACGTCCGGGGGAGAAACCGCCTAGTCCGCCGTATAGGCGGACATCCGCCCCGGGAATATCGTGGAGGGAGGCTTTGGCTGTATCACCATGATACTCCCCAATATGGGCGATGAGGGAGAACCGCAGGGGGTTTAGTGGGTATGCCTTTGCCTGGCTTCTCCTTGGGAGAAGCCCCCCGCCAAAGGAGAGCCCCACATAACCCGGCCACCCCCCGGTGGTCTGGTATGCATAAGGTAGTCGGCTCATCTCTTGAGCCGGCGGCATTCCCCCCTGCGAAACCAAAAAAAAAAAAAAAAAGGGGAACTTGACTAGCTAAAATATCATGGTTTTAATTTTTATAATTATCTTAACTTTATCGGAGGCGATATCAGAGATCGCATCAAAAACCCACGTAATCAATATTTTATATAATCATAACGATAAATCAACAGGCTCTTTTCGATCAACGATATGATTTAAATAAGGATGAACAAGTACAGAATTGGTCGTAATGATCGATTGTAGCGACCAATCGTTTCGTTTATGTACGTCATTTACGATCCAAACTATCGTTTACGATATAACGATAAATTGTCCCGTAAATGTGTCCTTATAACCCTTAGGTCGGAAATAGAGTAGAGTTAATATTAATATAGATCTCTACGGAATATGAAACATCACAAAAAAATTTTGGTCGTATCTCCCATGGTAGCTAACCCATCATAAAACATACTTTTTTATTGATTAAATTACGTGATTTCTTCAGCTCTGTAAAATGAAATACGACATTTGAGGCATATCCACTTTATTCTTCAACCGTGGGAAGTGTGCGCGTAAAGCAGCACTGTGCTGTATTTCGTTACCTGAGGGAGGGTACCGGTGACCCAATTCGGGGTAATGGGGGGTTTAAGAGTTGCTGGCACACTTGTGGCTCCACTGTGGATGTCCGTGGGTGGTGGCGATCGCTTGCTATCGGGTGATCTGTCTGCTCGTCTGCCGCTTATCACATAAAAGGACCAAAATAATAAAATGAATAAATATTTCACAACATCACATACATTGATCTGACTCCGAGATAGGTAGCTCAAGCACCTGTGTTACGGATATCAGAACCAACAGCAGAATTACAAATATATACATATAATACTTTTCTTTTGTAAATACATGCGTATCATTACATAGAAACACCCAGACCAATACAAACAGGCATGTTCATCTACACAAATGTTTGTAATGTGCGGAGATCGAACCCGCAACCCTTGGGCCAAAGGCAGCGTTCACTACCACTGTTCCAAACGGGTCGTCTTAACTTAAAATAACTCCACTTAATTTGGAGCTCTGTTTATAACACTAGAAATTAGTTATAGTGTAACCTTTCTATCTCAGAACCCTCTGATTCATAAGGTCTCTCAACATTGTATTGATAGGTGGAACAGAAATTAACTTCGGCTCCTCTGTTATTCTATGGCCGTAAGATAACAGCTGAGAAATGAGCTGTGGAGAACATGGCACGAACGGCTGCCATTTGAAACTGTCTTAATTATAAATTTTGTAAAATCGCTCCTGGATTATTAAATTGAACTGCTTCGTCATCATTTGTAATATAAATTATATTATTGATAAAATTCAAAAAAAACAAAATTCAAAAGTACTTTATTTGCACAGGCTTATATACAGCTCTTACAAATCATAATAAAATTTAATATAAATTCTAACTATGTATACTATCATCGTCAGCCCATTTAAGTCCCCACTACTGGGGCACGGGCCTCCCTCAATCACATGAGGGGTAATTGCCATACTCACCACGCTTGGCAGACGGGTTGGCGAGGGTTATGATATAAATGCAGAGTTTTCCTTCTCTGGGTGCTGATGATTATGCCAGCAGCTTTACCTTAGTCGCCTTTTACGACACCTCGGTAAGAGTGAAGATGGCCTATTCTACTCTGCCGGGGACCACACGGCGAACAACTATGTATACTACACACGTAATTAAACATACATGTCGATACAAAAAAATATAATACTAAGAAATGAATAATAAGATAAGATAAGACCGCCTAAATTGTACATTGTATCTCTGTATACCTAGCTTTTAAGTTTTGTATGTTGTGCAATAAAAAGTATCTATCTATCTATGAATAAATATAATGTGATTCTACCACCGGAATCGGAAAGTTGATTCTGACGAGGAGATCCGGCAAGAAACACGCCAGTTACCCTTTTTAATCGCCAAAATTTTGTAAGTACAGTATCATGGGTGTAGGCGAACAGTTTATCATTACCACCAATTCTTTTCATTTAAGTAATCATTAACTGTTAATAAATTAAGAAGTATTATTATAATAAATTAACAGCTTTCACGATAGTAACTCATGAAGTGGGTTTCGTGATGTCAAAGGTTTTCTAAATTTAGGGCTTTATTCATAAACTTTCAATGAACCTTTGTTAGCTAAAAAGGTGTTCAAGAGCAGTTTTGACGTTTGAAACAAAAAAAGAAATCATTAAAAAAATTAAAAGAAGAAAATCTTCTAATTGTGTAATATGCATTTAAAGTTCACAATCTCGGTTAGATCTCATTTATTGGCGACGACGAGCTTGTGGGTAAGAGGCTACAAAGCCTTAAACACCGACGCAAGGTAGCAAGCTTATCGCTCTTCTATCGGAAACATTTTGGAGAGTGCGCCACGGAACTGTACAATGCCATTGGATCATCTCCATTTCTTCTTCCGTCCTTCCACTACTCCACCAGGCAGACCCTCAATCGACACCGGTACATGGTAGAAATACCAAAAGTCCGCACAAAGAGGTTTGAATCCCGTTTCCTTATTCGTACTGCGAAACAGTGGAATCAGTTGCCTGAGGAGGTGTTCTCTAGAAACTACAATTTTAATTTATAATTATTCAAAGCACGAGTGAATAGCCATCTTCGTAATCGTAATCGTGCTACATCTTAGACCATATTATCACTTACCATCAGGTGAAATTTGGTTAAACGCTTACCTATCCACAATAAAAAAAAAAGTCGAGGGGAATAGGTTGGCAGCGCACTTGTGACTCCGCTTGTATCGCGGGTGTCTATGAGCGGCGGCGATCACTTACCATCAGGCGATGCGTTTGCTCGTCTGCCACCAATCACATAAAAAATATATATTTACCACTACATTCAAGTTTTTAGTCACCTAGCATCATACTGAAATTGCATTAAAAGTACCTATTATATTAAGTGTAATAAATATTTATTAACAAAGTTAAATATTTAAAAGGTAGGTACAACGAGTAACCAAATGTTATATATACTAAGTATTTTATTTACGCCGATCCACATTTACTCAAAAGACACATACAAGACTTGGTCGAATACATTTTTTATGTATGAAATTAATCATAAAGTTTTATTTATGTCATAGGTGGCAGACGAACAGACGGATATGGTAAACGATTGCCGCCGCCCATGGACACACGCGACGCCAGTGGAGTCATAAGTACGCTGCCAACCTTTAAGCCTCCTTCCCCAGGATTGGGTTCTCGGTACTTTCACTCACGCAGCGAAACGCAGCACAGTGCTGCTTCACGCCGGTTTTCAGTGAGGCCGTGGTATCACTCCGGCCGAGCCGGCCCAGTCATGCCGAAGCGTTGCTCTCCCACGGTAAAAAAGACGTATTTAGAAAGATGTAACTCTTTACTGATACATCATGAATATGGAAGTATAAAGCTCTTAAGGTGACGGGTAGGGCACACTAGCGACGCCAATCGATTTTAATTTTTGGCTACTAGACCGGATCTATTTTAAACAGTTTTGGGATTATAACCTCTAGACAAACACTTAAACTATTTATTAAATAATCATGCACAAATGTTGGGTCCGTTTTTGTAAGCGGAAAATGTATTTTTATGGCAAAAAGTGGCCGCTTTCGGCATGAATCAATTTTTCACGTACGCGTTGGTCCCAACATTGGTGCATGGTTATTTAATAAATAGTATAAGTGTTTGTCTAGAGGTTGTAATCCCGAAATTGTTTAAAATAGATCCGATATAGTAGCTAAAAATTGAAATCGATTGGCGTCGCTAGTGTGCCCTACCCATCACCTTGAGTGCATACTCACCCAATCTGTATGACGACATTATCATAACAAGGCGTGGTGATTTACAAATTATGTTTACCATTCTCAAAGATTCTGTTAGCTCTCACTTCGTTTACCTTTCATTTAAATACTTTCTCCGATGAATAATTACTTAATTGATTGCTTAAGGGGAAAACAAATAACAAAACATGCTTCTCAGAAACATCGAGCGACTTGTTTGTTTAAGAGAATTCTTGTAAGTAGGAATTAGTCTTTTTTTTATCAATAGTTTTGCTTTAATCTAGTAACTAACTAGGTTGGAGCAGCGACCCATAGTGAGTCTTGGCCTCCGACAATAAGAACCTTTATCTCGATCGGTCTTGCGCCTCTTTCTGCCATTCATCCACAAAGAGTCCACGCAAATCCTTATCAACCTCATCTTGTAAGAATATAGTAAATATATTACGCACGTTATGATTATGGTAGATATAATAGGTATACTTACATGTTATAATAATATTTTATTTATTATTTCAGTATTCAATTATAATTAATGTCAGTGACGAGTATCTGTAGTATAACTTCGAAACTAATATCAATACTAGTGATTTTATCAAGTGATTTCTTATGCTGGCAATATCGGTTTTGGAACGATGACAGATTCCCGTCACTTGACACTTGTTATCGATACAGTGAAGAGAAGAGGTCGTTTTGGGGAAATAAAATCCAACTTAATCATCTAAATCATCGTTTCATTTCTGAGATTTCAGAGCGATCTTACAATCTTTCCAGCAATATCTTGGACGACCAACTGGCCTTCACCCAAGGACGTTCTAAGTACGCTTTCTTTACTACACGATCTTCTTCCATTCTCTCGAGGTGGCCGAGCCAGCGCAGTCGATGCGCTTTAGTCTCGCCTATGATTTTAGGCTCACCAACCTGGTTTTCCAGCTCACTGTTTTAAGCCTCATCTAGGCACTATCTAGTGTTTATACTGGCCCCAGTATCCTCCTCCAGATCTTTTGTTCTGTCACTTGAAGCTTGGTCTCATATTTAAGGGTCATTATAGGCTTTAATCGACTATCTTATTTTATTAGGGGCAATTTTCATGAAACACCTATATCCAATGTATTTTGTATTACCTCTCCTACTCACAAAATATTTTTCTCATCGGCACTTTTTCCTAGCTAAAACAAAAAGGAGCATTGATAATACAAAAATCTTAACAAAATCGGTTTTCATTGCGAAGTTTCGCATTCAAAAGCCTCTCTCCACATCTAGGTAGGTAAGCAACAAAACTACACTTATTCGAACGAGAATTGATATTCTCGTAAGATTTTATCTCATTTGCAAAAGAAAATTTAGTCAACTTTTCTCGAAAATACAGAATCAAAAAGAACTAGACTCCGGTTATAAAATAATATATTTCCACTTTTTACTCACCGGTCCTAATAATGAGCACACGGGAGTACTTAAGCGAGCAAACCCGCAAAAATAACCTATAAATTAATAACATTACAACTTCGGAGCGATCGCCCAGCTCACAACGCAATCACCAGGGCCGGACTCGCTCAATTAAGGCTATAATTAATTGCTTGGCGGGCCGACGGGCGCATCATTCAATCTTATGTTTATGCGAATCCACTTGACGGGTTCCCACTGCACTCGTCCTGTGGTATAACAAGACTGAGTCAAGTTCATCCCTCTCGAGTTTCTTAAATTCTGTAATATGCGCACCGTATGGGATAATCTTTACGCAAAAGATTGGCAACGTAAGTCACATGCAAGCCCACGAACGACAATTGTACAGGAGTTGAAGCCGTCGCTTTGGCCGAAATCGGCCGGACTTCATCAACATTTCTGTCATGTGACAAGACAAAAATAGGCGATGTGCGATAGTATCTTCTTATTATTAATAGATAATGTATACTGTATGTTAAATTTTTAATTTTTAATATTAGCATTTACTAAAATATGCTTTTATTTCAAGTATAAAAATGATTTTCAAACGCGTCACGTTCAATATAAATGTGAGTAAACTTTATATATAATTTACCTAAATAGTATTTTAGAAACATACGTGTGTTTTATTGGTACAAATACATTTTAGATTATCATAATATGAAAGCCATGTAATGTGAGACCTAGATACCTGCATGGAAATATAAAATAATAATGAATATAGATAATTTGTTCTGTGTGTTTTTGGCACGAAAGTTTAGGTTTGAAAAAATTTTACTATAGAAGTGATATGTTTGAAGTGGTCTATTTATACGCCCAGCGGGTAAGGAGCAATGTTTATTTTGTTGCCATTTTTAACTTAAACTCGTGTATGCAATTTTAATTAACCAACTAAAGCCTCTTTTGACCTTCGGCAGGATGGTTTGAAAGACGTCCCTCACGATATGGATAACTATTAATCAACGTTTATGGTGTGCATATTTTTCCCATCTCTTTGTGCTTGGAAGGGTTACTTTCAAAAGCTAAGTTTCAAAGATTTTTTACTCTGAGTTATGATTAACATACAATTTTATTTCTGTAGTATTTTTACGTACTGAGATTAATAGTTTTGCAATATTTTGACTAAAGATTTTAAAATATGCGAATAATTAATTATTTTGAAACGATAATAATAATAGCAGTTTAAGTATGAAACTGTTCAGTACAATAAGTAAAATAATCAAATTTATTCTTCTAGCAGGAAAGTGAGTCAAGTGCTGAGATAAATCCAAAATCATTAGAAAAGGTAAATCCATAGAGTAAGGTATCTAATAATAGTGATCAAGCAGTCATTATCAATATCGCTTTCTTTATTGTGAATTTTCGTATTCCATATTTCTTTATTTGCATAACACATGGTATAAAGATCATACAAAACAAAATGCAGAGAGACATGTGACGCCCCACAAGGGCACCGCAAAGTGTTCGAGAGCACTACCGCACTGTTAAATTAAAATTAAACAAGGTGATACATATTTGATAAAATCTAAATATAGATTTTTAAATTATATAAATACAAGTATATTTATTTAAATACACAATTACATTAGGAATCAAACAATAACTAAGCATAATTGTTGTACTTGCTATCAAGAATTTCTGTTTCTCTATTACTTAAGATCTCAAGATTCATTGTTAGTATTACGGTTCTAAGTTAAAAGCTAAAATCACGAACAAAACGGCCATTACTCTTTCTAAGACGTTAGTTAAAGGAAATCCTGACAATCGATAGACCAAAACACGAGCCAAGGAAAAGTTCCGTTAGCTGCCAATTAAATATAGTGGAGCAGAAAAGAAAAAAGGATATAAGTACTATATTATGGTAGGTAGAAATGGTATGTAGTAACGCCAATGGTCACCTGTGATGTCAAAAAAATACAATTAATATTACCATCAAACGACTGCCTGACCTTCGCAACCCTTTAACAAGGGAACTAGACCAAATGAATCGTGATTTCACGTTTCAAAAACAATTGGAAACGAGCGAGTTCTCTCACCATCGAGCTAATGGTAGGTATAATATGCAGATAGGAAATCCAGAGGTGGATGCTCAAATTCCAACCACGACCCCCACATGGACGGGGAGTTCTTATCCACTAAGGTACCATAGCTGACGCTGACGTGTATATACCAACCAACCACGACCCCCATATGGAAGGGGAGTTCTTAACCACTAAGGTACCATGGCTGACGCTGACGTGTATATACCAACCAACCACGACCCCCATATGGAAGGGGAGTTCTTAACCACTAAGGTACCATGGCTGACGCTGACGTGTATATAGCAACCAACCACGACCCCCATATGGAAGGGGAGTTCTTATCCAATAAGGTTCCATGGCTGACGCTGACGTGTATATACTTCTAGTTATTCACCTACACCCTCACTCGCAACCAGGTCCTACCAGAATACGAGCGCTGCTGCAGCACTGAAGCTAATGCCGTAGCAGCAAATGCTGAGGATGGGACTTGATTGACCACACACAACCATAGAATGTCTTCTCGTATCGTCTCTCCTCTTTGTATCTGTGTCGTGTCATGTTATGCCTACTGTATTTATATTTTCTGTGTTGTGATGGTCACTAAATGAATGAACTGGAACTCGTTTCCGGCGCATGTATATCCTCCTTCCTACAATCATTTTATTTGTAATCATTTATTTCAAGTCAAGAACTTATAGGTATATTGTTAGGAACATCTTAATCCTAGGTATAAGTGATCTATTTCGCATGCAATGCGCCACAGTGCAGCAAGTAGCCACAGTCCACTCGGTCTGCAATCATCTTCAGGAGGGAATTGGAGCTAGGCCTGACCCTGCACACGAGGGACGCAAAACGAAGCGTGCAGAAGCATATCGCGGGCCAGTATGGCAGTCCCAACGGAGGTGATGCCTGACATCGCTTCCGTTGTAATTGCAACGCGGGCTCTACTCTTGCTTACCATCAGGCTGAGGAGAGCCAATATACTGTGTCACTATAAAAAAATGTATTTCCTTCCTTTTTTTCATAGCTCCAGTAAATAGTAATAATAATACCCACAGCGGGTCGAATGAAAAGCATATCCCATACAACCACATAAACTCAATACTTCCCAAGCGTCATCAAAGGGGATCAGCACACAATGGCTCCCATGGATCTTTTCTCGAAGAATTTTATCAGAGGAACACAGACGCCACAATATGTTCTTTGTGTAAGGATTAATCGGTGCGTGTGGCATATTTTTAGCACTCGTGTACAAAAGGCGGGATTGGTTATTGATAGATCTGTGTGAAGGAACGTAATCATTTTTTTTTCAGGAAAGAAAAGGATATGAGAAACAATATCTATATTGCCAAAACTGTGTAGGTATAAATAAAATTCTGGAGGTAATAGATAGATTTACCTTTTAATGCGGCTGAATAGTTCCTGAAACGTTTAATTAGTTCCCCTGCTAAAGGGTTGCGAAGGTCAGACGGCAGACGCTTCATTGTAATTATCAGGCTTCCCAAATCCCAAATCACGATTTAAGCGTAACCTGGGCTCGAAATTGACAGTTTTGATACGAAACCGAGAATAACACGGTAAGATGAAGCACAAGATGAAAACTTACCCGTATCGGGCATATCATCATCAGCCCATTTAAGTCCTCACTGCTGGGGCACGGGCCTCCCTCAATCACATGAGTAATGGTACGGGAATAGAGAGTGCACTTGTGTTTGCGCACACAGTTGGAGCACTATAATATATCCGGGGCGTATATTGTAGCTAATCGTTAAAATGTGCCGTGCCGTGCCGATGCGTAGCCGTAATCGGTTGGAGGATATTATTATTATTATCTTATATTAAAAAAAAATATTTTTATCAATCAAATACTTTGCGTATGTGTTTTTTAAACATTTCTTAATTAACAGTTTAAATTCACTTCCAACAATATTTTTATTTGTAAGAAGAAATTATTACATAAGTTTGTCTCAAAAAACTGAATCCTTTCCTTCAAATATATAAAGATGTATTTTTTTTTAATCTATTATAATCGCTACATTTAATATTAATATATTGATGGCGCAAGTTTTGGCAATGTAGAGCCTTTCGATTCCCAGGTCGAGCGAAAAGTATGTTTCGAATTTTTCGGACATAGCTCGGGTTTGTGATCACTAATCCGCATTTGGCAAGCGTGGTGATTAAGCCTAATCCCATCATAGTAGCGATAACTTTGTTTCTATGATGGAGGCCTTTGCCCTGCAGTGGGACAGTTTATAGGCTGATTAAAAAAAAATATATTAACAATTTTAGAACATTTAAAACGTTTAATTAAAAAATTATCAAAAAAATATATTTTTAAATTTTTATTCAATTATCGTGAAAATCATAACAAAAGTGTCAAAAAAATTCCCTGAAATAAAATCCCAATCAGTTGCTGACATCCAATAGAAGGACCATCAATTCTGCCCACTAAATCGTTCAATCTTGTATAAAATTCATGGGGTGTAGCTTCGAGCCGAATGATAAATAAGACGGAGGCTCGGCCAAATATTCTCATCTAATACGTGACTTGTTTCGGGAATATCTGGAGATATGAGTAGATGGATGGCTTTAAGTAATCTATCAACTGTTTTTATCTCGAACAATGGATTGGCTAGCTTTTGCAATTAACATTCTTATGTATCTTTGTTTACATGCAGCAAATGATAAGAATTATCAACATCAGTCCCAATGCTGAGTGTAGGCCTCCTTTCCCTTACGTCAATGTACCCAGTCCTGAGCTGCTCGGAACCATGTAGGCCCTACGACAATGAACGACAGTCGTGGTCGAAGTATAGAGGCCACCCATGCACCCTAAATAGACTGAGTCTTTTCATAGAAAACCATACTTGAAAAACCTCGCGAAGCTGTTAGTACTGAGGTGAATGACGTGCTGAGTGACGTTCTTTCTCTACCGCACCCGTATAGAATCTGCGTCAGGGTCGGTTGGATCTCTTTCACTCTCTGTCCATCTTATTCTAAATCGCGATTTATGTTATTACCGTACATCAATCTTACGTCATCTCGGTCCAACACGCAATGCTAAATAGGGCTGACAGAAATTTTGTTTCATAACTATCCTTAGTTCTCTATTTGTAATATGAGGATCTGAGTTTTTTTCCGAAAATGGCACATTCCGTGCGTTTTCTAGTTCCATTCAAAGAGGATACCGATGCCGACAAACTTATATATTTTTACACCCCGACAAATTCAAACAGTGAATGTTCAAGTACGATTGAGATTATTACGTTGTATGGAACCCGTTAAGGTGATACTCTTTGAGGCTTTTTGCCTGTCCATTTACACGTGTACCCTGTGGGCTAGCTACACGCAGTTTTTCTTTTTTTTTTTTTCTTTTTTTTTTTTTTTTTTTTTTGCTGGCAACCCTAAGTGTCAGACGTCAAATCGCCAGCTCGTATTTTAAAATCTAATTTTATTAAAAATTAAGTGTTATTATTGTAATAAACAAAGTGATTCGCCATAAAATACCTGAAAACATTACGGATAATTGTTAGCAAGTCTCCGCTGACAATATTTACCTGGATAACTTATTATGACCATCCGACGGTCAGTGTCGTTGCAGAAAATTTGAACCGACAACGGATAAACCGGGGGAGTATTGATTTTTTAATTATTTATTCAACTCATATACGATATTGTGTTAATTCAAGAACCTATCCAATCCAACACCGTTGTAATTCACCCAATACAGTATTTAATTCGAGGTTATTTATCTATCTTACCTACATCAGATACCTACTTAGTACCTATAAAACGACTAACACTACACTAACACTGACACTTTATCTCTTATTAGCCTCTGCAATAATAATACAATTCGCTAAACCCGACATTATCGGAACAAGACGGTTCTCCATAAAGAGATTTGTCAAATTCCATAACACCGACCTGGTTTTCTGTCTCCCTTTACTTGTAATCAAATAAAGTGGATGATTAAACACCTGACCACGAACACTAACAAATACCACTTACTATCTTTGGTTTGCTTTGAACATTGTAATGAGAGATAATCTGTTACCCACAAAAAATAATATCTCCACACATTAGTTATATGTATGTTATGTTATTTGAGTAACTAGTTCATTATTTTATTAAATAACAATAATTTTAGTCCACCATTAATCTTAAAAAACCTAATAAATACTTCTTTCACTTTATAATAATATTTAAATTGTAGGTACCTACATTGACCTACTTAAATCAGCTGCTTGCTGAAAGAATTTGTACCTACCTAATAAATATTTGTGTTATAGGTCAAATACTCTTTTTTTAACCGGTTCAAACATTTGTTGTACACTTAATTGTAAATAATTCCAGGTATGTCGGGTAGTGGAGCTTACCCTAAGAAGATGACTCGGAAGGCAACTTCCCAAGAATTAGAATTTAAGTTAAAAAGGGCCCTTGAGGAAATAAAAGAGCTTAGGGAGGACAACACCCAAATCCTCAAAGAACGGGACGACAATGAAGAGGAATCTCTTAAAATTATAAACAACAACACCCAACTTAAGTGTGAACTGGGGGACCTCCATGCTCAGCTTATGGATGTCTTGATGCAACGAGATCAACTACTTGACACCGTGGCCAGCTTTGACCAGTGTAGTGAGACCTACGAGAGGGCTCTGCTACGTATCCAAGACCTTGAGGTGGAGCTAGGGGACGCCAACAAAGTCATACAACAGTATGAGGAAGACAAGAGGTGTCAAGAGGCATTACATACCCACAGCCTGTATGAAGAGTTGATCGGGTCACCAGCTGGGCGGGGGGCTATCCAGAGTAACAACTCATGTCTGGAGAATGATAGGGTTAAACTAGGCAAGAAAAATAGACTTAAGAAATATGTCAAAATAAATAATTATATTAAGAAAACTGAAAAATTAGTTAAAAAACAAAAATGCCACCAGAAAAACATATTATTGAGAAAACAGCGAGTAGACCTACTTGATAGTTTAGAATTATATAGTAAGAAGTTAGATGAGAGTAGGCATAAATATGAAAGAGACACACAGGAGCTGCAAGCTGACATCTCGCGGCTGCATAGGTCATTACAGCGTATGACCGACAAATATAACTCAGCCCAAGGACAAATAAGCGAACACATCCTCGCTGCGACCCGATTTATAGAACAGTGTAACTGTCAGCATGGTACAGGGCCCGGCATCGCTGACCTGCAGGTGGAAGATGAACCTCCGCTTCTGGACCTCACTACCAACAATAACTTATTGTCATCAGTAATGAACAATACTAATAATAATGTTACAATTTTTTCTGATAGGATTGGAGTTGGTTGTGGACCTCTTCTAAATGAGAAATGTAAATGTATGGTAACAAATTATTGTATGCCTAACGCTTCATTAGAGCAAATTATTGACAAGATGAGTAAGTGTACATTTAGTAAGAATTCAATAATCATACTAATGATTGGGAATTCCTTAGAAATAAGGAAAAGAGATTTTCTTCAGAGATTCTCAACCCTTTGTGAGCTTCAGGTAAAAAAAATATTTTTGTGTGCCTTCCCTTTTTCTAGGTACTACACACCTAGCCAAAATAACAGTATTCATTTATTGAATACATTATTATACAACCTGACCTTTAGTCATAGTGACAAATTTGTGTTTTTTGACACAAATAAATTTATAGATAATAAGTATTTGTTGACTGGCAAAAACTTTTTATTTGCCTGATAAAATTAAAAAAGAAATAGCTACTCTGTTAGCATTTAATATTAATAATTTGATTACCCAAAATAATTTTATTCCAAATGATTTAAATTACAATGTGAGACAATAGAGGAATCCTCTTGCAAACCAATGACAAAAAGAAACCCTAAAAATCTAAACCTTATTCATCAGAATATACAGGGTTTGTCTGGCAAATTACTTGAATTGGAATTATTTTTAAATAAAATGAATGTCCATGTATTATGTATTACGGAACACTGGTTAAGACAGTATGAATTAATTATTAATATTGACAACTATAGCGTCGGTAGTTCGTTCACGAGAAAGTCTGCAATCAGAGGCGGGTCACTAATTTTATTAAATAATTCCATTAAATATAAAGAACGCAAAGATGTCGTTTCACTTTCACTTGAGCGAACTATTGAGCTAGCATGTGCGGAGCTTGAACGACATGTCATTGTTTGTGTGTACAGGCCTCCATCTGGGAATTTTACTTCATTTGAATCCATTATGGAAGAAGTATTAAGAAAAATATGTTCATCTAATAAAAAAGTGGTTGTGTGCGGGGATTTTAACATCAATATTTTAGATAATTCTCAGAACTCAGTGCGGTTTCTGAATCTTTTCAGATCATTCAATTTATATCATCTTTTTAACGAACCCACACGAGTAACCCCCACCACAGCTACTTGCTTAGATAACATATTTTGTAACTGTGATGTATTAGACAAGTCCATAATAAACTTCATAAACTCAGATCATAGTGGACAACTAGTAATGTTTGAATACAGTCATGCACCCTCTTCATGTAGCTTTGTGTGCAGGCCAATAACTGTAAACCGTAAAGAAAAATTTAAAGAAAATATTTCTAGAAAGGTACCTGCATTATCATGTCACGATGGAAATGCTAATCAGCTTTATAATATGCTTTTTAATGTGGTTGAAAAAGAATATAATCAGATTTTCACTAAAAAAACAATTAAATTAGATAGTTCTAAAACTAAATTCAGTGACTGGGCCACTACAGGCATCTATAAAAGCAGAAAGAGGCTGTTTGAATTATATGATATCAAAGCCAATTCTGAAAACGCTAATTTAATTGAATATGTCAGAACATACTCAAAATTATTCAAAAAAGTATGTGCAATGGCAAAATCAAATTATTTTAAAGACAAAATAATAAAAGCCCCTAATAAAAGTAAAATCTCATGGAAGATAATAAATAAAGAGACTTGTAAAAATAAAACAAAAGACAACAAGCTCTCTCTTAAAATTGATGGCAAATCACTTGTTTCTGACTCTGAAGTAGCAGAAACATTTCAGTCTTTCTTTTCTAATATACCAGTCACAACAACCAATCAATTGAATTCCAGTCCACATCTCGCTGCTTCTCTCCTCAGGTCTCATGTTGATAAGTGCAACACGCCTTTTAGATTCAATCATGTCAATTCTAATATAATTTTAAAAACATTCAAAGAATTAAATATGAAACCGACTGAGGATTTATGGGGCATCTCGGTAGATATAATCAAAAATATAATGCATTCTATCGCACCCCACTTAGCAATAATATTTAATAAATGTGTTGACGACGGTCAATTTCCCGATATGATGAAATACAGTAAAATAATACCGTTATTCAAGTCGGGTGAGAAAAGTGACCCGTCTAACTTCAGACCTATTTCTATACTGCCTGCTCTCAGCAAAATTTTTGAAAAAGTAATATTTACTCAGTTATTGTCTCATTTAAACCTGAATAAAATATTGCACAGTAAGCAATTTGGATTCACAAAAGGGAAATCCACTACTGATGCTGGAGTGGCGCTTATCAAACATGTATTTGATGCGTGGGAGAAAAAGCGAGATGCTATTGGAATATTCTGTGATTTGTCTAAAGCATTCGATTGCGTCAATCATGAAACATTGCTAATGAAGTTACAGCATTACGGTGTCATAGACACCTCACTAAGTCTAATCAAATCTTACTTATCAGATAGGATTCAGAAGGTCAATGTCAATGGAACTAACTCTTCTGGCGCCCCTCTAACCATGGGTGTGCCCCAGGGCTCTATATTGGGGCCCTTGCTCTTTTTAATCTATATAAATGACCTTCCTTACTATACCAATGATCTATGTGAGATAGTGTTATTTGCTGACGATACATCCTTGATTTTTGAGGTTGATAGGCAAAAGAAAAATGTTGACGAAGTAAATAACACACTCTCTCAAGTACTACAGTGGTTTACTTATAATAACTTGGTTCTTAATTCAAAGAAAACAAAATGTGTTAAGTTCACAATGCCTAATGTAAGGCAGGTCAAAATGAATATTGTCATGAATAACGAACCTATCGAAGTCATAAACTCCACAGTTTTTCTAGGTATCACTCTGGATACAAAATTGCAATGGAGCCCTCATATTGCTGTCTTGGCAGGAAGACTTAGTTCAGCTGCATATGCAGTTAGAAAGATAAGGAATCTGACTGATATCGAGACAGCGAGACTGGTTTATTTTAGCTATTTTCATAGTCTGATGTCATATGGTCTACTACTGTGGGGATCCGGTGCTGACTTACAAGCCATCTTCATTTTGCAGAAGAGGGCCATCCGTGCCATCTACGGTCTTAGATCACGTGACTCACTTAGAGAAGTATTCAAGGAAATCAATATTTTAACCGTATCATCTCAATACATTTTTGATTGTATTATGTTTGTACGCAAGAACTTGCACCTTTACTCGCAAAAATCTGATTTTCATAGCTTTAACACGCAAAATAAACATAGGCTTGCTGTCCCAAATCTAAGACTTCATAAAATTGGAAGTTCATTTGTAGGATTGAGCATTAGAATGTTTAATAAGTTACCTCAAAATATTATTGATTTACCGGTACATAAGTTTAAGTTGCATGTAAAAAACTGCCTAATGCAGAAAGGCTACTATAAAGTAGAGGATTATTTGAATGATAAGGATTCCTGGACATGTTGATCTCTTCGCCTGTCCTCTAATGTATAATTCATTTCATAATTTTTCATTGACAATTTATCTAAACGATATTGATTATAAGCATTGTATATCATACTGTCACTGTAATCATAATTTGTATAAGAATGAAAATTGTAATTACCATAATATTTGACATTCATAAATGTTCTTTATTGAATAAAGACATTTTTTATTTTGAATGTATAAAAATTGATTTATATTGATTATTCAATAATTGACAAGATGCTAACCACCTACTATTGTACACCTCGTCCTGCAGTTTATTAGTCTGGATTAAGTAACTACTACTCTTTGTGACCTATGAGGGGAACCTAAGTAGTCATGCTCACTCAAATGTCTCTGAGGTGGTGGCGCTATGTGGCGGGTCATTACATTCCCTCTAATATGGTTGAGTGAAATGATGGCTGACACGTACGTCATACTTGTGAACAGGTGCCACCTTTGGGGACTGGTCTGCTTCGGTTTACCTCATAATATTTATTTTATTATTATTTCCTTTATTTTATTTTGTGTAACAATTAAACTGTATGGCTTGGTATGATGATGACACAACATTGTATGAAAGTTTGGCGATTAAAAAGAGTAACTGGCGAGTTTCTTGCCGGATCTTCTCGACCAGAAACAACTTTCCGAGCCGGTGGTAGAATCGCATTATGTTTATTTATTTCTTTAGTATATTTTATGTATCAACATATATATGTATTAACATGTAAATTATACATAAGTACTTATAAATAGTTTTAAGTCATTAAAATGTATGACGATTTGTAAGTGCTGTATACAAGCCTATGCAAATAAAGAATTATTTGATTGATTGATTGATTGATTGCAGAAGGCCATCAACGCCTTGCGTGTGCAGTACAACAACACATTCAGGGTGCTGTTGGGGCTGCCGCGGTACTGCAGTGCGTCGGGTATGTTCGCCGAAGCTCATACTGATGGCTTCCATGCTATCCTTCGGAAGAGAGCAGCCTCGATGATAGGCCGTGTCCGTGGCAGTTCCAATGACATTCTACGCGTTATAGCTGGGCGCATGGACTGTCCATATGTAAAACACTGGGTTCGGCTTCATCGTAAAATTGACATTTTAGTATTATTTTATTATTTTATTCTTATTTTAAATTAATGTACGTAATATTTTCTAATTTAATAATCAGAATAATTTGAATAATGTGTAGTTATGTAATAATAACTATTTGTAAGCTGTCTAATTTTTTAAGAAATTACATCAATGGACTACTCTTGTCTGTAATAAATTATTTGAATTGAATTGAATTACTTGTGTGAAATTCGGTTTACCGCTAAAAAAAATAGATATTTCACTTGATCTTTGCCTTCCTTTTCCACATTTACAAAATGAAATGGATAAAAACACTCTGGCTTCTTAAATATAAATTTAATTTGCATAATTTCAAAGTTATGTGTATGAGCTATGTGTACGATGAACTTTTTTTTTTGAGTTTATCTATACTATTAATAAAAAAGGTAACCCTCGGTCGGGTGACTGAATGAATCTATCAACGCATCAGCCGAATCTACTGGACTAAAAAAATCATGAAAAATTGGAACATGGGTAAGTGTTTTAGTATGTAGATCCGCAGTTAAGTTGGGGTTTTTAAAAAATCCTAAAAGGGTGAAATCCCCGCATGGGTTGAAACGTTAGGTATGAAAGTCTGTTAAGTTTATTTTATGTCAGAGTTTGAAAATTCGGAATATGAATTATTCGATAAGAAATAAAAATTTATTTTAAAGGTAAAATGGAAAATTAGAAACATTTGTAAGGTAATAAGTTTAAAAAGTGATTTGGGCATTTTTTTTTTCTTCAACCCCCAACGGGTAAAATGGGGGTTGAAGCGTTCGTGAAAATTAGATGTGTTAATAAAATTGACTTTAGCAATTTTAATCAACCAAAAAAAGGTGAAGGGGTTAAATCGCCGTATGAAAGTTTGGTTATTTTTTGAGCTAGAGTCATGGAAATTGATATAATGGGCTTTTTATGTAAATAAAAATATTTAGCATTTTTTTCCTCAACTGGGTGAAATGAAGTTAAAACGGCGTATGGAAGATTCGCTGCTCGAGTTTATGAAAATTAGAATTTGGACATTGATACAGAACATTTTTAGTACTTTTTTATTCAACCCTGAAAGGGTGACGGGGGTTACAATGCCGTATAGAAGGGTATTTATTATTAAAGCTAGAGTTATGAACCATTATATTGGTCTTTAATATAAATTA
This sequence comes from Marasmia exigua, assembly GCA_019059595.1. NCBI lineage: Eukaryota > Metazoa > Arthropoda > Insecta > Lepidoptera > Crambidae > Marasmia > Marasmia exigua. The sequence continues at coordinate 25,358,904 of CM032476.1, read as the reverse complement.
TTTAGCATTTCTTATGTGAAATGGGGTTCAAACGTCGTACGGAAAATTCGCCATTATTTAGTGCTCATCAGTCATAAAAATATATGTAAAACGAATGAAAGGCATTTCAGTACTTTTAGATTAAATTTTAGTCTCCGTTTATTACCTACTTCCTTATCTATTAGAATTTGTTAATTGCAAACAAGTTCATATAGAAAAATACAATTTCTAAATGTTTTGTTTTAAGATTAAATTACCGAAGCGAAGCGACGGCGGCGGCGGGTATAAAATAAAGACATTAATTTGTTTAACACACACGACACACAACATTCAAAATAAATATACAAACTGGCGAAATGAAAATAAAAGTAGAAACAACACACAAAACCAATATATTATACAATCTCTAAGCGAGGAGGTACCAACATAATTGTTTTGCTCCTAATTCATTGAAACAACATAATTTGTATACGAAATGAACTATAAACATCGAGCTAAAAATATTCCCACGCACTTTTGCCCCAAACGCTCACAAAGCCTTCAAGAATTTGTATTTTCTCGAAGCATCTTCAAATTAGAGATGTGAATAGGACTTTCGAGTAGATTTCAACTTGAGTACCTAACTAGTAGATTTTATTTCAAGTGACCCAGAAAAATAATGAGATCGAGTAAAGCAAGGTCCCTAGGCGATTTTTCACTCGATTAAATCAGATCTTTTCTTTAGTTATCCACGCGTGTAAAGGAAAAAAGAGTGCAGATAAATGTCTGCACACACTCAATACAATCAAAGTGTCCTGCTTTGGCTAATAGTTTAGATTAGCCACCTTTGGTGAATATCAGTAGAGCAGGACATTATTTTTATAACATCTCAAAACGTTATATGTCTTGCCACTTATCATAATTCATCAGCCCATTTAAGTCCCCACTGCTGGGGCACAGGCCTCCCTCAATCACATGAGGGGTAATTGCCATACTCACCACGCTTGGCAGACGGGTTGGCGAGGGTTTTGATATAAATGCAGAGTTTTCCTTCTCTGGGTGCTGATGATCATGCCAGCAGCTTTACCTTAGTCGCCTTTTACGACACCTCGATAAGAGTGAGGGTGGCCTATTCTACTCTGCCGGGACCACACGGCGTTATCATAATTACTGTACTCGTATTATCGAAACAACTAAGGGCCTAATCGGAGTTTCTCTCTCTTTCACACGCGATGTGTGTCTCCTTTGCTTGGATGCGACAGGTATATTCTCGTTCGTTACGGGACGGCTTCAAATTAAGCCACCTGTGCAGTATTAGGAAATTTGTATTTAAGGCGACGGGTACCCCTGACTAGCGCCGCCTTTCACATTAAATGTTAACTACTAATACGGATCTATTTTAAACAATTTCGGAGCTCCAGGCCCTAAGCAAACATTTATACTATTTTTAAATAACTGTGAACTGCTTTTTTATCTGTTCTTGCTCTCGCAATTTGGATTAACGCCTTAAGTGGTCGGTTTTGGTGGTAATTCAATTTTCTAGTACAAAAGCAAACCAAAAAGTTGTGTAAGTATCAAATAAATAATATAAGTGTTTTCCGAGAGGCTGAAATTGCTTCAAAGCTTCGAAATAGTTACAAAGATAACCAATCTTTACAATTGTCTTCGCGTTCGATGCGATGCCAATCGATTTTAATTTTTAGCTACTAAATCAGATCTATTTTAAACAATTTCGGATTTTCAATCTCTCGACAAACACCTATACTTAATACTTATAGTTAACTGTTAGGTCTGTTTTTGCTCTTGGCCGTGAATCAATTTTTCGCGTACGAAAACGGACCCAACATTTATGCATGATTATTTAATAAATAGTATAAGTGTTTTCCGAGAGATTTTAACTCCGAAATTTTTTGGAAATATTTCCGGTTTAGTAGCTAAAAATTAAAATAGATTGGCATCGCTAGTGTTCCCTACCCGTCACCTAAGTCTGTGACACAAGAGCTATTTTTGCATTGCGAGGGGGAGGGGGTACCTCGGTTTGACAACGTCTATACACTATTGACCTAGACCCAGATAATGGCTCCGTAGGCGGAGAGGCCACCAACAGTCCTCTATGATTTAAAATAACTATCCTTAAGTTTTCTGCGATTGATCTCGAATACTCCGCCTTAGACAGTTGTTACTATTTCGTTAAGTGATTTATTTTAAATTACTCAAAGTAGTTGAGTGAATAATTCAACTAAGTCGCAACTCTACTTTAAATTAAAATTTGAATAAATGAATTGACCTGGTTCCTTTGTCCTCCCAAAGGCTAATGGGCAAGGCTCACGCAGCACTTATTCAGACATCTTTCTCAGAAAAATCTAGGAAATATTAATACCTAATTTTCCTTATTTAGGCCCGTTTCGACCAATCTTATTCCAATACTAAATCTATTAGCGACAAGACCGCCTACATTGTTTTAGTATAATCATCATCATCATCAGCCCATTTAAGTCCCCACTGCTGGGGCACGGGCCTCCCTCAATCACATGAGGGGTAATTGCCATACTCACCACGCTTGGCAGACGGGTTGGCGAGGGTTTTGATATAAATGCAGAGTTTTCCTTCTCTGGGTGCTGATGATCATGCCAGCAGCTTTACCTTAGTCGCCTTTTACGACACCTCGATAAGAGTGAGGGTGGCCTATTCTACTCTGCCGGGACCACACGGCGTTATCATAATTACTGTACTCGTATTATCGAAACAACTAAGGGCCTAATCGGAGTTTCTCTCTCTTTCACACGCGATGTGTGTCTCCTTTGCTTGGATGCGACAGGTATATTCTCGTTCGTTACGGGACGGCTTCAAATTAAGCCACCTGTGCAGTATTAGGAAATTTGTATTTAAGGCGACGGGTACCCCTGACTAGCGCCGCCTTTCACATTAAATGTTAACTACTAATACGGATCTATTTTAAACAATTTCGGAGCTCCAGGCCCTAAGCAAACATTTATACTATTTTTAAATAACTGTGAACTGCTTTTTTATCTGTTCTTGCTCTCGCAATTTGGATTAACGCCTTAAGTGGTCGGTTTTGGTGGTAATTCAATTTCTAGTACAAAAGCAAACCAAAAAGTTGTGTAAGTATCAAATAAATAATATAAGTGTTTTCCGAGAGGCTGAAATTGCTTCAAAGCTTCGAAATAGTTACAAAGATAACCAATCTTTACAATTGTCTTCGCGTTCGATGCGATGCCAATCGATTTTAATTTTTAGCTACTAAATCAGATCTATTTTAAACAATTTCGGATTTTCAATCTCTCGACAAACACCTATACTTAATACTTATAGTTAACTGTTAGGTCTGTTTTTGCTCTTGGCCGTGAATCAATTTTTCGCGTACGAAAACGGACCCAACATTTATGCATGATTATTTAATAAATAGTATAAGTGTTTTCCGAGAGATTTTAACTCCGAAATTTTTTGGAAATATTTCCGGTTTAGTAGCTAAAAATTAAAATAGATTGGCATCGCTAGTGTTCCCTACCCGTCACCTAAGTCTGTGACACAAGAGCTATTTTTGCATTGCGAGGGGGAGGGGGTACCTCGGTTTGACAACGTCTATACACTATTGACCTAGACCCAGATAATGGCTCCGTAGGCGGAGAGGCCACCAACAGTCCTCTAATGATTTAAAATAACTATCCTTAAGTTTTCTGCGATTGATCTCGAATACTCCGCCTTAGACAGTTGTTACTATTTCGTTAAGTGATTTATTTTAAATTACTCAAAGTAGTTGAGTGAATATTTCAACTGAGTCGCAACTCTACTTTAAATTAAAATTTGAATAAATGAATTGACCTGGTTCCTTTGTCCTCCCAAAGGCTAATGGGCAAGGCTCACGCAGCACTTATTCAGACATCTTTCTCAGAAAAATCTAGGAAATATTAATACCTAATTTTCCTTATTTAGGCCCGTTTCGACCAATCTTATTCCAATACTAAATCTATTAGCGACAAGACCGCCTACATTGTTTTAGTATAATCATCATCATCATCAGCCCATTTAAGTCCCCACTGCTGGGGCACGGGCCTCCCTCAATCACATGAGGGGTAATTGCCATACTCACCACGCTTGGCAGACGGGTTGGCGAGGGTTTTGATATAAATGCAGAGTTTTCCTTCTCTGGGTGCTGATGATCATGCCAGCAGCTTTACCTTAGTCGCCTTTTACGACACCTCGGTAAGAGTGAGGGTGGCCTATTCTCAATGTATGTGATGCTGTGAAATATTTATTTATTATTTATTTATTTATTATAGTACCATTTTATATGATATAGTGGTAGACGATCAGACAGATCACCTGATGGTAAGCGAATATCGCCGGTAAATAAATAATAAATAAATATTTCACAACATCACATACATTGATCTGATTCCGAGATAGGTAGCCCATGCATCTGTGTTATGAATATCAGAATCAACAGAGAAGCCCAATGATAACCAATGGCGTCACAAGTGTCACCCCTTTGACTTCTCTTCCGATTTGTTTAGGCCTCTAGTACCCTCACTCATTTTGAGAAAAAGCGCTGGCACTGCATCACACCGGTTTTCCGTGAGGCCGTGGTATCACTGGCTCTAACAGGAGTCGATTCCTGTGTCTGACCAAAAGTTTTGAGTTTTTCCGTTTATAAACTCTCAGTTAGTTTGAAAGCCGGCGGTCTAATATACACCAATCGATTACGGTTAGGACGGAAAAACTTAAAGATTGACCACATACGCAGGATAGATTAAACTGCTCAAGGATGTGCGCGAACACAAGTGCGCTCTCTATTCCCTTACTCTCACTATACGATGGGGCACCAGTGAGACACGACCGGAGAGAGATCGAGCACAGGACAAACGGCGTACCATGCTTTCCAAGACACAGGGGTTAAATCCCGGCAACTTTAACAAATTGACTTTACAAATTTCTTACTGAAAAAATGGTACAAATATTTAGCCCAACCCGGTGATCTTGTACGGGACCAACGTGAAAACGCAGCCGTCGCTTTAAAGTGCGACCTACTACTAACCACTGCGCCTTCGAGGTAGTCAATAACCAATATTAGTTGTATAAATAAACTTGCAAGCCATCATAGTTTGCTGGCACGCTGATGGAAGCGGCCAACATCCGCTTCCGGAGGCGGATATGGCTGATCGTTTTTTTTGTTAATTTCCAAATACAGCTACACAAACTCTATATCTTTCTTAATGTTTTTATTTAGCTTTAGTGGCTCTCTCAATTTTTTCTATTAGTCATTAACGTATTTATCTATTCATTAGATGGCACTGGGTAAAGATTACATCGCGCAAGTGGTTCGTCTTTTCGGGTTACTTAAGCCTTATCAGCTTCTATAATAATAAATAATAAATATTTCACAACATCACATAGGTACATTGATCTGACTCCGAGATAGGTAGCTCAAGCACCTGTGTTACACATATCAGAATCAACAGTGGGTTTACAAATATATACATATAATACTTTTCTTTTGTAAATACATACGTATAATATATAGAAACACCCAGACCAATACAAACAGACATGTTCATGCACACAAATGTTTGTATTGTGCGGGGATCGAACCCGCAACCCTTGGACCAAAGGCAGCGTTCACTACCACTGTTCCGAACGAGTCGTCACTTCTATAGAACTTACTTCTTTATAAATAGTATGGAAGACAAGAGGTAATAGGTGACCAAATATGCCCCGTAAAATACTGCCTGATTAGATTTACAGCTGGTCACCTGCAGGGGCAGGTTAAGGGTTCGTAACAAGGGTAATTCGATGAAAATAATGTTATTTTATTATAATATGGCTCTACCCAAAGATATCTTGCCAATGTCAAGTAACTTATTTAGAATAAGTGGGTAATCAACATTCGAAGTCAGTCAATAAAACCCCGGTGTTTTGCGATTTCTCAACCTATGGATTCTTCCAATACCACGTTTTAAGACTGTATTAGGTCCAAACAAGTTTTCACGAGACCACTCACTCGACACACAATAGCAATGTTCAGAAGTCGGTTAAAAACTATACAATCGATTCTTATTTTAAGGATCACTTCGCAGCACTTCACTGCCTGAATAAACGCCAAAACCACTAGAAACGAATTATAAAACCTTTGAATTGCACCAGCCCACCTGTTTTAGTCAAACCGCCAGAATCATATTTAATATTTAACCAAGTTTTATTTCATCGATTTTTAGGGTTCCGTAGCTAAATGGCAAAAAACGGAAGCCTTATAGATTGGTCATGTCTGTCCGTGTGTGTCCGTCCGTATGTCACAGCCACTTTTCTCCAAAACTATAAGAATTATACTATTGAAACTTGGTAAATATATGTATTTTGTTAACCGCATTACGATTTTTACATATAAATTGGAGAAAATAAAAAATTGGGGGAGCCTGCATACTTGAAACTGAAACTCAAAAATGTTTTTTTCATCAAACCTATACGTGTGGGGTATCTATAGATAGGTCTTTAAAAACGATGTTGAGGTTTTGAACATATTTTTTTTCTAAACCCAATAGTTTGCGCAAGAGACGCTCCCAAAGTGTTAAACTGTCCCCCCCCCCCCCCCCCCCCCTCTAACTTCTATAATAAATGAATTATAAAACTAAAACAAAATGTATGATGTACATATTCATGAATATTAATAACGAAAATTGGTTTGAACTATGTATAGTAAGTAGTTTTTTTTTAATACGTTTTTTTTTACTGTAGATAGGTAAGCGTTTGACCATATAAACCGTAAACCGCAATTTACCTTCCATATATCTTACTTGCTGCTACGGAACCCCATCATGGGCGAGTCCGAATTGCACTTGGCCGGTTTTTCTTACTATAATAGACTAAAGATTGTTTTACTGTGACATCAATAGCTGTCATTGTAGGTAATCAAACTGAATTTTACGCACTATAACATGGCTTTGAGATAAAAAAAAAGCTTTGTATCACTTCAGAACTTTGTCAATGAATTATATTTCTACATTTTAACTGTCGGTGCATTTTTTTGGTTCTTTATTATAACTTAGTTGCAGAAACCTAAACTACATTTTAATAGCATTTACTTCAAAAGCTTTCAAAACCGAATTTATTTTTTGCTCTCATCCTTCCCAGCAGACTTTAATCAGAATGATAATATTCGTATATGAATGCTTTTGATTAATACTAGTCGCTCGCTCTCACTTTGTTTCAGGATACGAGTTCCACTTTATACCGATAGATGGCGCTAGGTGCCAATTACATCGCGCAGGCGCTTCGTGTTTTTGGATTACCTATAAGCGTTGCCCCTGTTTGTAGGATTTACGTCTTCATAAATATAAGAAGATGTTGCTACAATGTGTGTTAATTTTTTCCTGGTCCCTATTTTTTGCTTCCAAGTGTATGAAATTAAACGCGCGCATTTATCGAAATGTGAATTCCAGTACGTTATGCAATAAATAATGTCTACGTATACCTCTATATCATGCATCGAAGTATTATTATTATCACGCCGACTGCCCACAAATGAAGATCGTAGATAGAGCAAAATATTATCGTTGTCCAATTATGGCCATTATAAGTTACTCAACGGCACAGTTAAATAGAAAACAGAGTGTCTTATTCATCTTAAATTTCAATACTAAAGACTGATAGTAATATTTATTTTATGTGATAGGTGGCAGAATAGCAGACGGATCACCTGATGTTAAGCCCAAAACAACCCCTTCCCCCCAGATTGGGCCTCTGGTACCCTCCGGTACTCACGCAGCGAAACACAGCATAGTGCTGCTTCACGATGGTTTTCTGTGAGGCCGTGGTATGACTCCGTTCAAGCCGGCCCATAAATGCCGAAGCGTGACTCTCCCACGGTCAAAAATAGTAAAGGTAAGGTTAGCTAGCACGACGGTCAGTACTTGAACCATTGCAACATGGTTCATGTACGGACTGACGTCAGAATACGGTTCTGATCCTGTGTAACCGCCGGGTGGTCCCCGGCAGAGGAGAATAGGCCACCCTCACTCTTACCGAGGTGTCGTAAATGGCGACTAAGGTAAAGCTGCTGGCATGATCATCAGCACCCAGAGAAGGAAAACTCTGCATTTATATTAAAACCCTCGCCAACCCGTCTGCCAAGCGTGGTGAGTATGGCAATTACCCCTCATGTGATTGAGGCAGGCCCATGGCCCAGCAGTGGGGACTTCAATGGGCTGATGATGATGATGTATACAATTCACTGCTTTCCCCTGTATTATGGTCCCCGTCTTACACGAGAGTTGAAAACTAACACGCCCCCGGCATACCAGCTACCTCAGTGTCGGATAATAGATTTTTTGTTCAATAAATAATTAGTAATTGCTATTCGTTTTGTTGCTGTAATAATGTCGTCTCGATAAGCATCGCGGTGGCGGGCTTCGGGGTAATAATTGTGTGTTGCGCTTGCGCATGTGGGCTATTCTGGTGTAGTGTTCACAAATTGCTGTCTTTGTTTTATGTAAGACATTGGATCGGTGATTGTTTACGAGATGCAAGATAAGTCTACGGGCTTACTTCGTCTTCATTTCAGTCAAGAGTGTCCCACAGCTGGAGATTTTTTTTATGTGATAAGTGGCAAACGAGCAGACGGATCGCGTGATGGTAAGCTATTGCCGCCGCCCATAGACACCCGCGACATCAGTGGAGTCACAAGTGCGCTGCTAACCTTTATAACCCCCTTTCCCCCTTACGCACGCAGTAAAACAGCACAGTGCTGCTTCACGCCGGTTTTCTGTGAGGCCGTGGTATGACTCCAGTTGGGCCGGCCCATTCATGCCGAAGCGTGGCTCTTCTACGGTGCCTACACATAATATGCCACCCCCAAGGTTTTTCAAAGTGATTAGTACTGTACTACTAACTTGTAGATGTAGGTTACGGCACCACAAAACTGATGGTTTCTCAAATCTGTGTATACCCATAATTGATCAGATAATGGTTCTGATCGTGTAACCATGATGATTCAGTTGATCTAGTTCCCATTATCTGCTGCGCCCTTTGGCTAGGGGCGTTTAAGCATCATCATCATCATCAGCCCATTTAAGTCCCCACTGCTGGGGCACGGGACTCCCTCAATCACATGAGGGGTAATTGCCATACTCACCACGCTTGGCAGACGGGTTGGCGAGGGTTTTAATATAAATGCAGAGTTTTCCTTCTCTGGGTGCTGATGATCATGCCAGCAGCTTTACCTTAGTCGCCTTTTACGACACCTCGGTAAGAGTGAGGGTGGCCTATTCTACACTGCCGGGGACCACACGGCCTACGCACGGTTTAAGCATACTGACAAGGTTTTCCTGGCCTGTCGTAAGAGGCGACTAAACGGCCTTCGCAGGACGTGAGCGTACCCGCTGCTGGAGAGTGGCTTGATACGCACTTGCAGCATACGACTCCGCGGAGGACGACAGTGAAGCGGCGAGGGCGATTAGCGGTACGGTCCAGTCCCGGCTGTGGAGTTTCCAACCGCATTGCGCGGAGATGGACACCCCAGGGGTTTTGGTTAGAATTTGAGTCCCACACACCACCTTATTCCCTACATGTAGCAAGGTGCCATGACGGTTTCCCCTGGGAAATAAAAGTTCCCATATCTGCTAAGGGCTAAACTGTGACAATCTATTTTTTTTAACTACTTGAGAAACATATGTAATATCTGTTGTTTTGTAAAAAACCTATTTTTAGCCTGAAACACAGGTCACTCTAGTTCAGGCAAAATGTTAAATATGTGTACTATTATATAAGATTCATTGATCAAAAGTTGAATTAGACATAAATTATTTGAAATAAATATTTTATTTTATTTTATTTATTTAATATCTCCCTGTCCATCTCCTTTATCTCCTTTCATTATCAATTTCAACATGATTAGCATAAGATGTCATGATGTGCTCTAAAAAAATGCATGCGCGATTTAAAAGCGTACAACGCCATCTCTTTGTACATTTTTGAACTATTTTTACTTAGCCTAAATTTTACATATTTTGCACTTAACATGTTCTGTAGATTTTTTAATTCGTAAGAGTAAATCTTCTACGTTCCCAAAACAGTTGCAGAGTTCCTCATGCAAGATTAAATCTCACGACCCGACCTCGAGCGATCGAGCGACAATTAACATCGGCGTGTGCGCCGGAGATTGTACAAACCCGACAATTTATGCGCTTACGTCTTATTCTGAATGTACGAACTGGAATCACACTTGGCATCTTTGTTTTTTAGCCGATATTTCAACTACGGAAGCGATTCCTAGCCAAGGACGAAGGACGTGTTATTGTGCACTCTGTGTGCGAACATTAATGCACTGTGAATAATCTACCTTCATATTTCGTTATGTCCGATGGGGCACTAACGATCAGAGAGCGATTTTGCGCAGGAGCAACTTCCCATACTTTCCAATCAGGTAGGAATTTTGGTTTGGTTACCCTGGAATCGAACCCGGGACCCCAATCTTCCTACTTATAATCAATTGATGATAAATATGCATTAGCAAAACATCGCTGAGCTATCCCGGATTGGGCCTCCTGTACCCTCACTCACGCAGCGAAACACAGCACAGTGTTGCTTAACGCCAGCAATTAAATTTCTGTAGAATTTGAATATTACAATGTACCTACCAACAACCGTAACCTTTACAACGTAAAATTCTATTTCGGCATTTGGTGGCGTCGAGGGTGTGTGGGCTGTTGGGAGGAAGTCCTCCCAACAGTTGTCCTAGGGGCCCATACATTTTTTTCTGCTACCTTTTGCATACTTGTAATGTTTGTTGGAGTTTATTTTTTTAATTATTATTTTTATTGGTTTATTGCTAAATGCCTTTGTATTAATTGTACTTTATTTTTAATTTTGTTTTTTTTTTCCTATTTAAGTGTGTCAACTTGAACGTGAATGGATGTTTTTACCCGATTAGGGCAAAGCAAAAGGAGGTTTATAATTTTCACTGGCTATGTATGTATGTATGTTCATCTGTTTCCACGTAACTTCTAAAATATTTATCATATTTGAACAAATGAGGTGTCGTTAGAAGCGTCTTAGTTGTCTTCTGGTTAAGGCAACATGACGTCACGTTAAATTTATTACAGCGCCCTCTAGGAGACTTAGAGTAAGGAACTAAAAAAAAATTTTGCTTGACGGTACCGTGTGGGGTATCAATTGAAAGAACTTTTTAGCACATTTCAAATATGTAATTATATTTACATAACTAAAAATATGTTAAATAAGAATAAAGTTTAAAAACTAAAACCCGACTACCAAAAAAACACGATCTAAAAAGTACAAAATAAGAAAATCTCTGCTGAAATGATTATGCCGTATCGCCGTGGTCGTATGACTCACAAATGACTTCAGTTACTCCGTGACCATGGCGCTTGAAACAGTGCCGAAATATCGGAAACTCAAAAATAAAACCACGAAGAAATCAAGGCATCGAAGACTCAACACAATAGTGAAGTATAAAAAGTAGTGAGAGATTTATAATGGCACATAAATCTCAGACTACTTTTGAGAACGCTCAGCAAAAATCGCAAAACTTGAACAAGTTGTAAAGCACCGATACGCAACAGTCGGGCGCAGTGGGTCACAGTATGAAAAGGTGTCGTTATCGGGTTCACGTCAGTAAAGTTGTGTGTCGAAGCGGATAATCCTCGAGCCTGTTCGGGCGCCGAATTTATGCCCGAACTTCTGCACATTACTCCTCCTTATCGGATGGAGTAATCTATGCTTCTTTTGAATTTTTCAAGGCATATATTGGAGTTGGTTTTTAAAGGTGCATTTTATGGGTCATAGAAAATTAGGGCGGAAATTTAAATTAAATAAGTGTGGACGTTAACTGTTGGTGTATTTGATGCTGATCTTGCCTCTTGTTCCAAGACTTGACTTAATGTACTTAGTCCCCTAGGTGGGGCAAAGGGCGTCTACAGTGCTCCGCCATCTCGAACGGCTCTTGAGTTTCACGCTTTACTTCGATCCAAGTAAGTCCTAAGGTCTTCGCTTCTGCAGTGATAGTCCGCCGCCAGGATCGTTTGGGCGGCCACGTTTCCGTTTTCCTTATGGGTTTCAGTCTAGGGCGTGCCTCGGTATGTGGTCCCTTTGGAGCGTGTGGCCGATCCAGTTCCATTTGCGGCGTTTGATCTGCTGGTCGATCGGAGTCTCACCTACAGCGATCCCACAGATATAGGTTCGTGATTTTCTCAGGCCAGTATACCGCGCGAATACGACGAAGGCAGCGGTTGCAAGGGTTCTGGGTACAGTCTCCCTCAGTCAGTTAAGTACCCCTCCAAGCATTGCTTGTAAAGCTATCGCTTTGGAGCCCTGGGTACGCTTAGACCATGATTCTAAAGCCCTTGCACATTCTCATTTAAATCTTTATAACCGACTTCAAAAAAAGTAGGTTCTCAATTCGATAACTATATTCTAATTCTGTTGAATAATTGATTGTTATATTAAATTACAAGATAGTATTGGGCGCCGACTTCGGTAACACCTTTTCTCAAGTGTATTGTTATAAAATGTAATTTGAAGTGTATAATATGATAAAACATTATTTTTACACTTTTTAGTTCGTGGTTTTTGAAGGTGGTTTTTTTCACAGAATTTTTTTCCTATAAAAAAGAGCTTATTTAAAAATATTGCAAATGTGACCGCGTTATACCAAGCGGGCGCATTCTATAGATATCTGTAGGCTTTAGCAACAAAGTTACTTCGAAGCGGGACTCTCGAACCATCAATTAAAAATGACGTCTATTTCATAGTAGACAGATCTTACGTCTGTTTAATCTAAAATCTTAAACATAGCAGCGTGGACGTTTTCTTAATCAATATAGCCCATTAATAGTATGTCCACTTAGCGTCGATGCTATTCCGGAGCTGATCGCATCGGTTAGCCACAGTGGGATAAAGCATAGTGAGGAATCTTTTGTCTTTCGTGAAAAAACCTTAGTTTGAGGACGGGAAGTTAAGGTTAATTTATACTTTTGTAAAAGCATTGACAATTCATTGTAAGAGCAAATTGTAAAGTTCAACAAGCTAGTAAATAAAATAAAATTTCATGTGTTTGTGTATCACATTTACAATGTTTCTTGTCATTTAGGGAACTAGGAGATAAAATTAAAATTTGTTTTATATTGTAGGTAATATATGTGTGCACTCGTGGAAGAGACACGCTTCGGCATGAATGGACCGGCTCGACCGGAGTGGTACCACGGCCTCATAGAAAACCGGCGTGAAGCAGTACTGTGATGTGTTTCGCTGCGTGAGTAAGGTACCAGAGGCCCAACCCGGGGCAAAGGGGGGTTTAAAGGTTGGTAGCGCACTTGTGACTCCACTGGTGTCACCAGTGTCTATAGGCGGCAGCAATCTCTAACCATCAGGCGATCCGCCTGCTCGTCTGCTACCTATCACATAAAAAAAATCACTACCTCATTGACCTCCCCTACACTGTGACCCACGATTCCAGTTTCCTTGCTCCGTGGGTGGCTGCGATTATCCCCTCATGATGCGTGTGTTTATAGAACGCTGAGCTACACCTGTCCAGCTGATTGATTGAAGCACAATTAACGATAAATTACAGAGCCATGGTAGCTCAGTGGATGAGAACAAGCCTTCAAATGGGAAGTCGTATATCTTTTCTTTATGTGATAGGTGGCAGACAAGCAGACGGATCACCTGATGGAAAACGAGCCGCAGCCCATGGATACCTACAATACCTGTGAAGTCACAAGTATGCTGCTATCCTTTAAACTCCCCTTTCCCCGAATTGGCTCTCAGATACCCTGACATATGGTACAGTGTTGTGTGCAGTGTTTACAGTGCTGCTTCACGCCGGTTTTCTGAAAGGCCGTGGTATCACTTAGGTCAAGTTGGCCCATTCATGCCGAAGCGTGGCTCTCCCTGCTTTTGAATCCACCGAAACTCCTTCTGGTGTAGCTAAAGTTCAAGGGCGGTGGTGATCGGATAATTCCAAAAAATAATATCTAAATTTTCTGGATATAGCATTTCTATAAAAAAAAATTACTCGTAGGAGAGCCTCTCTTCGCCATGAATGGGCCAGCTCGATCTGAATTATACCACTCACAGAAAACTGATGTGTACTTCGGTAAAACCTTTTCTCGAGTGTACTGTTATAAAATATTACCTATTTGAAGTGTATAAAGTGATAAAAATATTATTTTACACTTTTCAGTTCGTGGTTTTTGAAGGCGAGTTTTTTTTGCAGAATTTTAATTTTTCAATCTTTTTGTGTCTAATTTTTTGGCAAAATAATGAGACACTAAAAAGACATTTTTAAAATTTGAGGGTTCTCATTTTTTTAGCAGCCCCTTTGGCAGGAGTTGACCTTCCATCATCAGCAGAGCCACAAAATTAATACAATCGGGCGAAAATACTGGTGCAGTTTGAAAAAAGTTACAAAAACATTACGTGTCCCTATAAAATTGGAAAGTGCCCCTCAATTTCTCCAGGATCACATCACCAGATCCTGATATCCTGATCATGATACCAATCCGGGACTATTTTCTTTCCAACTAAAAAGGAATCATCTAAATCGGTTCATAAATGGCAAAGTAATTGAAAACCTCTTTTTTTTTTTGAATACGGTAAAAAATATACAAAAAATCGTTTTTTAATTTCAGGATTAATACGTACTATTATAAAATATGCTTTTAATTACCTACGATGTATCAATATAACTCATAAATATTTCAATTAACTTTTTTCCAGCCTTCAAAATAGATCTTCAAAGTTAATTAGTCTTGTTTGCAATTTGGTCAAGTCAGTTTTAATAAGATCCTAGAGAGAGATGGTAGCTCAGTGTATAGCACTTTGGACACGGGAAGTCGTGGTTTTCAAATCTATCTGCGCAATTCTACCCTTAGCTTGGCAGTGAGGGAAAACATCGTGAGGACCTTAACGTTTCTGATATGTAAACATGATGCACTTGGGTCTGGTTACCCCTGTTAAAGGATCCCGAACAAAGGTTGCAAAGGTCAGTCGTCGGGGTCGCTGTATTCTTAATTACCTGAAGCCCAATTCTCGTGCTTGTGATATTTTTAGAACATGGCTGGATATCACTTGAAAGCCATACAAAAAAACTATGTTTAAGTGATATAAGTCGTATGAAAATAAATGTCACGAGCACAAGAATTGGGCTCCTGACTCTCCAAATACTGAATCATGGTCTAAGCGTACCCTGGGTTCTAAAGCGACAGCTTTATAACAATATCCTCCAACCGGTTTCGGCTTAGGCAGCCAATCGTATATCTATCAGCTACTTAGGCAGGATATATTATAGTGCTCAAGTGTGTACGCAAACACTAGTGCACTCTCCATTCTCTTGCCCTCATATTCCAATGGGACATTAGTGGGATACGACCGGAGAGAGATCAATTTGTTTTGGGACGAGCTGACGATTAAGTCGAGAGGAGAGATCGAGCGCAGGACCAAAGGCTTAACGTGCTGTCCGAGGGGCCGGGGGTTCAAGACCGCCAACTTCCAGACCCCGGGCTGACACAGATTGAGAGACACAAAAACTCAGGTACACATTTTGGCCCGACCCGGGGATCGAACCCGGGACCCCAAGTGCTGCCGTCGCTTAAAAGTGCAACCCACTACCCATTGCGTCATCAAGGTAGTAAGTTAGATAAGAAGTTAAGTATTTAGTAAGTACCAACTCCATAAGTTGCTTGATAAAACAGACAGCAAAAAAAATGCCTCAAACCGACGATTTCTCGATCTAACCACGGGCAAAAAGGACCTCCTCAAGGTCACACCTCTAATCTGCCCCGCAGCCCTGATTGATATCAGGCCGTAACCTTTCTATTCGAAGGGGGGACGATAAGCGCGCGGAGACAAAGGCCGGGCTAATGTCAATTTATCTAATGGCCCCACCGAACTGTGCATGTAGCTCCTGCGCTCATTAGGGGTAATCGACGCGATTTTTCACGCATTTTTTCACGGTTGAGTGTACATTGTGGACTGTTAGTATCGTACAGATTTATTTTATTTTATTATAGAGCTTATTTCATCATAGAGTTACTGAGGTAAGAATATAGAGCGGGTTCGACATTACAAATATCTTGGCTCTTGGGTGAATGAAGCATAGGGAATCTGAACAAGAAATTAAAACCCGTATAAAGATTCCTCGAGCATCATTAAACAAAATTAGAAAAGTATTGTGTTGTTGACAAATACCTATATATAAAGTTATATCTGGCCAGTAGTCCTAGTATAGGACATCCGTATAGGACCTATACGGATGTGGAGCATGAAGATAAAACTACAAAGAGCTTAGAAACTTTTGAGATATGGTGCTGCCATCGCATGCTCCGTATTAGCTGGGTACATAAAATCAGTATCGAGACTGTCCTCCAGCGCGTTAGGCACACCCAGAAATTGACGCCTATCGACAAAAAGAGGAAGACTGAATATCTCGGCCACGATACATACAGTCTTCTCCAACTTATAATGATGGGCAAATTTGATGGGAAGAGCCGTCATGGACGTAAGAAAAAGTCGTGGTTGTGAAATATACGGGAGTAGACCGGGCTTACCAATAAGGCAGGCAACTTTTCCGTCTCGCGAAGGATAAAGAGAAGATCAGGAAACTGGCGTCCAATCTTTAAGACTGAAGAGGCACCCGAAGAAGAAGAAGAGTTACTGCTGTCAGTAGCAAGGTGTCAAACATTTTTATGTTATGTTCTCGTAGGCAGGGGAGCAGACAGTTCACCAGATGGTAGGATGGTACTTAGTGGAGTCACAAATGCGCTGCCAACCTAAAAAAAAAATATTTCCATAATGTGCTGAAGTGTGTAACAAGGCATTTACAAATCATCATACATTGAAAATTTTAAAAACTATTTATAAGTACTTAGGTATGATTTACATGTAGTTTCATAATTAATAAAAAATAAATAACCATAATCCAATTCTTCCACCGCGCTGGGCCGGAATGTTGGTTCTGGACGAGAAAACCCGGCAATAAACTCGCCAGCTACTTTTTTTATTCTCTAAACACAAAAAATACGCTGCTTCACGACGGCTTTCGGTTTTCTGAGGCCGTGGTATCTCTCTGGTCGAGCCAGGCCATTCATGCCGAAGCGTAGCCATTAATCGCAAGCGACAACCATATCGATATGAATCGATGTGATCGGTTCCTTGGTTTTAATCGAAAAGTCGCAACCAAAACCTGCGACTTTGTCGTCAACGTGCGCTCCAACCAATGTAATTCATTTCCTTCACCTTGTAACGGAAAAAAATGATTGATGCTGACGATACACGAACCAGTTCCAGTCAAAATCGCGACAGTGGGGTCATTAAACATCATACTGGAATCAATAATCTCATCATGGTATAATGTGGAGAAAAAATACGCAAGAGAGTACCATGAGAATTTTTTGTGGTTCTGTATGAATTAATTGTAGGTTACATACATTTCTACCACGTACCTCAGTTCTGTGGAACGGTTTGGCTGCGGGAGTATTTCCCGACGTCTACCATTTAGGGACCTTCAAGAGAAGAGCGTACTTTTTACTAAAAAGACCGGCACATTAGCGATCTCTCTGATTTCGCGGATTTTCATGGGCGGCGATGATTACTTTCCATCAGGTGACCCACTTGCTCGTTTGTTCGCTTCTAGCATAAAAAAAGTCCATTTAGCGTGTTAGATCAACAGCTGTTCCATACAATATAGAATGTCCACCCGGTAATTAATGTGTGGAACAGCTAATTTATTTTTCACTTATTTCGTTGATCTAACATGCTAAATGTTTTCACGATACCTATTATCAGATATTTGGGATGTAAACGATATAAAAATACGGTGTACTCATAATTGATGACACTGTCGTTGGCTCACGGGGAAGCAAAAAGCACTAATAAATTCATCGACTTACCAAGACCTCCGTTGGCTTAGTCGGTAAAACAGTTTCCCGGTTAGCAAAAGATCGTTTTTTTTTTATATGAGAGGTGGCAGACGAGCAGACGGATCACCTGATGGTAAGCAATTCCGCCGCCCATGGGACCCGCAACACCAGTGGAGTCACAAGTGCGCTGCCAACCTTTTCCCCTTCCCCCCATTGGGCCTCCGGTAACCTAACTCACACGGTGAAACACAGCCCAGGCGCTGCTTCACGCTGGTCTTCTGTGAGGCAGTGGTATCACTCCGGTCGAGCTGGCCCATTCATGCCTAAGTGTGGCTCTCCCACATTTCATGGGTTTGAGTCCCACTCGAAGACTGTTTTCCTAAGAATAAATTGCTAAATATATATGAATATACCCAAAAAATTAATATGAATTATCAAGTGTGGATTGCCTCAGCGGTAAAAAGGTTAACTTGTAAAGAATTAAAGTTCACACTGATGGTAGTTCAGTGGATAGGGAGGCGCCTTCCTCACGAAAGTCGTAGGTTCGAATCCGAGCATGCACTTCTGAATTAAAGTCCGGTAATTATAATGAATCAATTGCCTTTCGTTCTTCACAACCCCTAAAAAGATACAGACAACTGAACCATGGTTATACATAAATTTAGAAATTATACGATATCTGCAGGTTTCCTTGGAATGGTTGCTCTCACCGCCGAAGTAATGGTAGAAGTACTTGTATAGATTTAAAATTACATGCTCCAGTGCAAGGTTGAACAGCATTGGTGACAATGCATCTCCTTGCTTTAAACTTGTAATTATTCTTAATTCCTTAGTAAAACTAGATCCAACTCGGACTACTGGTCTATTTTCTTTGGTAGCTACTTGGATCATGTTGACCAGCTTGGAGGGAATATTGAAATTTATTAGTTGGCCAGTTGGCCGTCCAAGGAACCGATGGAGGTCTCTCTATCAGATGGAGGTCGAAAAGGATTTGCGTGAACTTCTTACGGATGACTGGCAGGAGGTGGCGCATGACAGATGGAGACTCTTATTATCCGAGGCCAAGGCTCACTTTGAATCGCTCCGCCAACCTAGGTAGTTAGTTAGTCTAAGATCCAAAAATAATCCATTCATCTATCCCTTATTACATTTATTAGTGTACCTACCTATCTAAATATACATTCTATGAATGGGTCGGCTCGACCAGAGTGATACCACTGCCTCACAGAAGACCGGCGTGAAGCAGCGCCTGCGCTGTGTTTCGCCGTGTGAGTAAGGTTACCGGAGGCCCAATGGGAAGAAAGGGAAAAGGTTGGCAGCGCACTTTTGACTCCACTGGTGTTGCGGGTGTCCATGAGCGGCGGAATTGCTTACTATCAGGTGATCCGTCTGCTCATCTGCTACCTCTCATATATATAAAAGAAAGTAATGCTTAATGTTTTTCTATAAGTATTACAGTACTCCAACATTCTCCAAAAACAGCGTTAACGTACTCGCCAATCGTAATTTGGCTGAATAATAAAGCTATTACTGACTGATGCTTGTTTGGCCGGACGTGAGTGTGTGCTCGCCTTAAGCCCCGGGGAGCTTAAGATAATTTCCTATCCAATTTTTTGTTCATTAGGTAGAGGAATAAAAACTGCCTCTATTTCGAATTAATGTAGCGTTTGGACGTTTCTTTTGAGTGACAGCGAAGTATAAAGATAACTTGTAGCAAGAATAATAAATAAAATAATATCCTCCAACCAATATCGACTAAGGAGGCCAAACTCAACAATATATTATAGGGCTCTAGTGGGTGCGCGAACACAAGTGGATCCTCTTTTCCCTTGCCCTCATATTCGTATCGGTCACCAGTGTGACACGACCGGGGAGGGATCGGGCGCAGGACCAACAGCTTAACGTGCGGGGGTACAACACGCCCTGGCTCCGGGCTGACACTAAGAATTTCTTAACAGAAAAACTCTGGTACGAATTTTGGCCCGACTCGGGGATCGAACCCGGGACCCCAAGCGCCGCCGTCGGCAGTCACTACTACTACACAATAATATAAGATGTAATACCTACTCCTCATTAAAAGAGTCGACATTTTACTGGGCAAGTTGGTTTTCTCGCCTTCGTCGCCTCGGTCTATCGTGTGGACGTTTTACATTTTGGGGTATAAATGATAGACACCCGCGATTGCTTACCATCAGGCGATCCGTCTGCTCGTCTGCCACCTATCACATAAAAAAAGAATGCCACGAGTCTTTGGCTCGAGTACGACACGTGCTTCCGCGCTATCCGAGAAGCGTACAGACGTTATATTGACTAATACTGTGCTTAAAGCAAACGCTTAACATAGCAAGGACCAAAAGCTTAACACTATATAACAGTCAGTTTAATGAGACCGGGACAAAAGCTCTACTAAATTGATCCCTTTCACTGCAAAATTTACGTCTGTTGCATACTGAAAGCTATCACAGTTCAAGCTCATTGGGCCATAACAATGGCCCCGGATTCAATTAAATCATTCACAAGACACAGAAATAAGGCGGTAAATCACCGCAAAAAGATGATAATGCAAGCAGTGTTGCTAGCGGAACGCATGAAAAGTAAACTAAAATGAATAAAAAATACGTCAAAAGTAAATGTTAAGGAAAGTGATACGATGTAAAAATCGCATACAGTTGATCAATGATCATGTTTATCAATACTTCTTATTTATTTATTTGTATTAACTTAACTTGCCTGGCTTAAGAAATAGGTTTAAGTCAAATAATTTTTTTTGAAAAGTTATAAAAACTCCTTTTTCTCTTCTCTTAATCGGTTATATTAGCCAATTTTAATCTAAAAGAAGCATCAGAATAGCTACAGAAATTATAAACTCACATGTACACGACAACGTTTATTTATGCGTCACGTTAGCTACTAAAACTAGGTATAAATGCACAAATACGCACACTCTACTCTTTTATCATCATTATTAGCATGTCGCAGTCCGTGGACTGCGACATGGTAGACATACATAAATAATAAATAAATAAATATTCGACAACATCACATACATTGATCTGACTCCTAGATAGGTAGCTCAAGCACCTGTGTTACGGATATCAGAATCAACAGTGGCATTACAAATATATACACATAATACTTTTCTTATTATATGTATTTACAAAAGTACACTCAGACCAATACAAACAGATATGTTCATGCACACAAATGTTTGTAATGCGCGGGGATCGAACCCAGAGGCAGCGTTCACTACCACTGTTCCAAACGGGTCGTCATAGACTTCTCAAAATGTTCACATAGAATAACTTACATATAACTGAGATAGGGGCATCAAACGGCTAGCCAGTGCTAGCTCCATCTAGAGGATAACTACCAATACTCAACGTCTATGTAGCATAAAAAATCAGAAATCATTTTATACGCTTTTTTACAATATTCCTAATATTTTCTCAGTATTTTCTCATAATTGCTAATGTGGGCAAGCGCTTTGAGGTCATTGTTTCGGAAACTCGCTTTACTAGCACGATGTAAAAATGAATAGTGACATCTACCGAAACAACGCCGAACCATCTGCTTGATTCCTTATAAAGCTACATCTGCTTTTTACAAACTCGATCAAACAAAAACAGCTGAACTATATTTCCCATTTAAGGAAAAAAGTACTAAGTGACCCTGGTTCACCGCTCGTGTCAACCTTTGGCTACGTGTCCAGCTCATGCCAGCCTTTTTACGCAAAATTAAATCGTCAACCCTTCTGGCCGCGCGTCCTACACTACGTATGCTGACACTGAGACAGTGTCTACTTTTTATATATTTTTTTTACAGACACAGCACAATGCAAACAAAAATCGTTCGGAAACTATTATGTACGTAAAAAGTTACAGTGTAACTTTCTGGCAACACAGAAAGTACGCGTTGTTAGCGGGTGACGTGGGCGCAGTATATCACATAGATTTCATTTGCGCATAAATTTGCCGGTGTTTCTCGTTTTGTTGCCAGTTTTGAGGCTGGCTTTTGTTCTTGGAGCTGCATAGGTTTTTAATGTGATATATGAAGTAAATATACCTACATGTGCTTTACAGTAGATAAGGGTAGAGATCATAGATAAATAATATAATAAAGTAGTACTCTGGACTTACGCGACAGAAGGGGCTAAGAGATAGCAGTTTTTTTATAAAGGCACAGTATATTGGCTCTCCTCAGCCTGCTGCTAAGCAAGAGAAGAGACTGCCATACTGGCCCGCGAGATGCTTCTTCACGTTTCTTATTATTTATTTATTTTATTTAAAACTTTATTGCACAAATGTTGATACAATAAGGCAAACTTAATGCCGAGAAGCATTCTCTACCAGTCAACCTTTGGGTCATGCAGAAAGTGCAGTGGTGCAGCGAAAGGAACATTTGTAGTTACAAGTAAGGAAAAAAACACTAATATAAAATAACTACATAATATACATACCAACATATATAAATATATTTGAATAAATATATTATTAATAAGTACATTATAAATAAATACAATACAAAGCTTTAAACATATAAGTAAAATACATAAGAAAAAAATACTACATATAATATGTTATTTATATACATATTAGCAATTAAGTCATACGGAAAGATTAGATGTCAAAAAATGCTCACGAACCCTTTTCTTGAAAGAATGCTTATTCAGTGAGGTTTTGATATTAACAGGCAGCAAATTCCAAAGCCGTATTGCCTGCACGGTGAAGGAGTTGGTAGTTGGTTTCGTTTGAAGGAATCCATATTGTAGGTTTAATTTCAAATCAGTTTTTTTTTTCAATGGTTTAGTCATACTCACAAGTTTCTATATCTTAGTGTGCCCATCGTTAGCTCTTAGCATAAAACGGGTAGAGTACACTTTTTGTAACATAACAAAGTATCATATATTTCGTTTCCAGCGAAAGTTGAATCCAGTATTAATACATTTCACATTTCAAATTATGTGAGTATTCATAAGTTATAGCATGTAGTAGAATTATCTGAGATAAAACAGAAACAAATCAAACAAAATACGAACAGCGAGACACAAAATAACAATGCGACCCCCGTCTCCACTGAAACATTCCATTTCTACCCTCCAAGGAGCATCCATTTTGTTCGATACAAAACCGCAACACCACTGCGTCTACGACCGTAAGCCCAAACATCAACAACACCGAGGCAATAGCGTATCGAGAGCCCCATTCAAATTACATGCGCTACGCGAATGTCACCCATCGTCTAACCGCATGCATAATACAACAGTACACGTGCGCGCACGTTCCACTTTATATTGTGTCAAATAAGGTTCGTTTTCGCTCGGGTGGAGGGTGGTTATGCTTGGCTGGGTATACTAGGTCTCACTTCCGAGTGGTCAGCTTCGGGCGATGGCTAATTAAGAACGTAACCTCGGTGGCTGTGGCCTAAGGCATGCTAAATGAGGGCTAAGTGAACTCCTCGGATCTTAGTCTGTGCTAAGTCGGGTTGGTATGATGTTGGATTACAAACGCTAGAGATTTGAGTGCTTAGGATTAATTGCAATGGCTTTGATAGATAATTTTGACCTAACAGATTGCAAATGGAACAAAACTATGTTCATTCCGTGACTTAGGTAAGCGTTTAGTCGAAGTCATGCGAATTCTATCGCGATCCAGCGGAGTAATGCTGCCAGTATTTAGGGGACACTGCCACAGGGACCTTCTTCTCTGTCGCTTACGCTCTTGCCAGAGCGGTCATGATGACGTTGAGGCGTCCTTGTTGGTGTGAGAGGCGGACACAGCTTTCCTCACGATCTCTTGCCGTCTCCTTCTATTTACAGACTGTCTGGCACAGTCTACCACAGAGACCTTCTTCTCTGTCGCTTACGCTCTTGCCAGAGCGGTCGTGATCACGTTGAGGCGTCCTTGTTGGTGTTAGAGGCGGACACAGCTTTCCTCACGATCTCTCGCTGTCTCCCACTGTTTACAGACTTTCTGGCACAGTCTGCCACAGAGACCTACTTTGTTTTAATTTTCCTTTTTACTCACAGTGTGATAATTTTTGGAGTGTTCTCTTTCAAATAAAAAAGGAATATGCAAATCGGTCAATAAATACCAGAGATCACTTCATACTATAATTGGAAGTGTTCTCTCAATTTTCCTGAGATCCCATGATCAAATCCTTACATGACGACTGAAAGGGAGGCAAACGAGCGAGCGAGTCATCTGATGGTAAGAGATCACCGCCGCCAATCAGCCACACCAGAGGAAGTGGAGACGCGTTGCCAGCCTTAATAAATTCGTTATTAAAATTTGGTTGAATTTGTTATCATTAGAAAGGGAACCTAAGGGTTGAATTCCCACTCTAGATCAACATTCGTATAATGAATATTTTTTCATTCTTTTTTTTATGTGATAGATGGCAGACAAGCAGACGGATCACCTGATGGTAAGCGAATGCCGCGGCCCATGAACACCCGTGACACCAGTTGAGTCACAAGTGCGCTGCCAACCTCCAAACTCCCTTTCCCCGAATTCGGCCTGCAGCGAAACTCAGCACAATGCTGCTTCACGCCGGTTATCTGTGAGGCCGTGTTATCACTCCGATTGAGCCGTCCCATTCATGCCGAAGCATTTATAATATTACTTATTTTTTTCTAAGTCATTGCTTAGTTTAATATTTTATTGACAGATACCTAAAGTCCATTTGTTATTAGAAATTAAACGAACAATGGCAATGGCGTATTGAAACAACGTTTGTTTGCTCATATTACCATAATCGCACATCTGATCGTGATAAATAACAATAGAATTCTAAACTAACAACAGCATGCATTGATATTCTAATTTGGACTTTACGGATGAGTGCAATGTTCGTATCGTATAGTGGTCCTACGTGAACTACCAATGTGGCATCGCTATGCGATGTGACGCGCATTGAGGTAAAATTTACCTTAATGGTGACGCGATGCGAAAATATCAAGCAGTCGTAATTGAATAGTTCATCTACATGATATTAGATAAATATGATAGAAAAGTTACATTTTAATGTTATTAAAATATTAGATGTCATAATGTGTATAATATATTGACCTATAAGTATTGAAAGCTATAAATTATTAGCATATAACCCAATAGTAAATGATTAAAACAATCGTGTAATTAGGTAGGTGTCAGATTTTACTGTCAAATGAACTGGCAACCTGTTATTATGTTCTTCTGTAATGGCTGGCGCAGTGGCTAGTCGGTCGCACTTTAAAACGACGGCTGCGCAAGAGGTCCCGGATTCGATCCCCGGGTCGGTCTAAAAATGTGTACCTAAGTTTTCGGTATGAAATTCTTAGTGTCAGTCCTAAGTCTGGAAGTTGGCGGTCTTGTACCCCCGTGCCTCGGTAAGCACGTTAAGCTGTTGGTCCTGCGCCCGATCTCTCTCCACTCATGTCACCCTGGTGTCCCATTGAAATATGAGGGTAAGGGAATAGAGAGTGCACTTATGTTTGCGCACACACTTGAGCACTATAATATATCCTACGTACGTGGCTGATCGTTGAGATTGGCCGCAGTAGCCGTAATCGGTTGGAGGATTATTATTATTACTTTAATGCTGCAAATTATTCGCAGTACGTCGCAACGTGTCGCTATTTGTTTCATCGCTCACCTAGGACAGCTGCTTACATAATATTCTCAATAAGATTAGATTTGACCAATCATAATTCGAGATTAAGTTTATGGTATAGCACTGTCCAAATTTATCCACAGATAAAGATTGGTCGAATTGCGAAAACTGCTAAACTGATTAAAAAGGTTCGTAACAGTAGAAATCAACATAACAGCTGAGTAAATTTGCTGTGCTTTATGACGGGAAAGCATTCTTGTAGGAAAACATAATTTGATTCTAAAAACTGCGAGAGCGAAAAGCTAAATATATATTATTATCATCAGTAAAATGTGCAGTTAAATATTTACGATTATGACAAACGGGATCATCCATAATAGCCTTAATTATATTATACTTAAAGTCTAACATAATTTCCAAAGCTGGTAAGTACGAGTAATATGGTGGTTGGTTACCAACCGTAAATAAAAATCGTGATTGCACGAGGATTGCCCCCCAGGAGGAAATATGTACGCCTGAAACATGAAGTCAAATTCTAAATACGTCAATATTGTTGATGACAAATACTTTTTGTCTTTATTTAACGTCATTGGTCCCCGTGTGGTCCCCGGCAGAGTAGAATAAGCCACCCTCACTCTTACCGAGGTGTCGTAAAAGGCGACTAAGGTAAAGCTGCTGGCATGATCATCAGTACCCAGAGAAGGAAAACTCTGCATTTATATCAAAACCCTCACCAACCCGTCTGCCAAGCGTGGTGAGTATGGCAATTACCCCTCATGTGATTGAGGTAGGCCCGTGCCCCAGCAGTGGGGACTTAAATGGGCTGACGATGACGATGAACGTCATTGGTTTCTATTTAACGCGATTTGTATCCAATCTCAGGTGAAGTTATTAAGGTCGTCGTACCATCGCTTTTTGGGCCTACCCCGTTGTCGGTGTTCGTCGGGTTGCCATTGGGTCGAATTTCTGGTCCATTCGACAAATACTGAATGGAATTAAATTGAGAGATGAAGGCTCAGTGTATAGCAACCAACGTCTGATTTTTTTAACCTATATGTGTTATGCCGTGTGGTCCCCGGCAGAGTAGAATAAGCCACCCTCACTCTTACCGAGGTGTCGTAAAAGGCGACTAAAGTAAAGCTGCTGGCATGATCATCAATACCCAGAGAAGGAAAACTCTGCATTTATATCAAAACCCTCGCCAACCCGTCTGCCAAGCGTGGTGAGTATGGCAATTACCCCTCATGTGATTGACGGAGGCCCGTGCCCCAGCAGTGGGGACTTAAATAGGCTGACGATGACGATGAACGTCATTGGTCTCTATTTAACGCGATTTATATCCTATCTCAAGTGAAATTATTAAGGTCGTCGTACCATCTCTTTTTGGGCCTACCCCGTTGTCGGTGTTCGTCGGGTTGCCATTGGGTCAAATTTCTGGTCCATTCGACAAATACTGAATGGAATTAAATTGAGAGATGAAGGCTCAGTGGATAGCAACCAACGTCTGATTTTTTTAACCTATATGTGTTATGCCGTGTGGTCCCCGCTAGAGTAGAATAGGCCACCCTCACTCTTACCGAGGTGTCGTAAAAGGCGACTAAGGTAAAGCTGCTGGCATGATCATCAGCACCCAGAGAAGGAAATCTCTGCATTTATATCAAAACCCTCGCTAACCCGTCTGCCAAACGTGGTGAGTATGGCAATTATCCCTGATTGAGGGTGGACCGTGCCCCAGCATTGGGGACTTAAATGGGCTGATGATGATATGTGTTTCTCTACCTCAGCAGTTATAGAAAACATCGTGAGGAAACCTGCACATTTCGGATAGTTTCTGAAACAGTTCAGTTGGTTTGGTTCCTTTGTTCTGCTCTCTTCTCTCTGGTAGTCGCTTCATTGTAATTACCAGGCTCCTCAAATCCTGAATTATGGTCTAAACGCACCGACTCCAAAGACGCAACCGGAACCGGCTGACCGGATGGCGCAATTGGTAGTGACCCTGCCTTTTACGCCAAAGATCGTGGGTTCGATCCCCACCCTGGACAAACATTCGTGCAATGGACACTATTTGTAGTATATGTATTTAAGTATATAATTGTGTTCCTCTGTTGTCTTATCTGTAACACAAGTGCTTAAGCTACTTAGTACGGAATCAGGTCAATGTAGATAGATAGATAGATAGATACTCTTTATTGCACAACATGCAAAACTTAAAAGCTAGGTTTACAGAGATACAATGTACAATTTAGGCGGTCTTATCGCTGGGAGCGATCTCTACCAGACAACCTTCAGGTAAAGGACATTATGTATGAGATGTTGTGAGAATTATTATTATTTATTATATGCTAAGATGATTAATTGAAATTCAATGTTTATTCTGTTCTTTTACTGCTTGTATGGTTTGCATTGATGGTTCTGTACTGAACCATTTGAGAACATGTATAATTGCACCTTACTGTGGAATACTGCCCAGGATGCTGGGCCGGTGGGGGGTTGTCGGTTTATATCTGGTAAGGTACACTGGTAGCATCGGTACCAACTAAAACACTATGTCCAATTCTTCATTCGACTTTCATTCTAATGTCTATCACATTCTAATTGAATATCGTTTACAGTTGAAAAGCTACACTTCGGTATGAATAGGACGGCTCACCCGCCACGGCCTCACAGAAAAAAGTAAGCAGCGTATGTGCTGTGTTTCACAGCAGTGAGGGCACCGGAGGCCTGATCCGCGAAAAGAGGGTTTGAACGTGAGCAGCACACTGGTCACTCCACTGGTATAGTTGATTACAGCCGCCCATGGACACCAAATGGGCGGCGGTAATCGCTGGCCATCAAATGATTTGTCTGCTAGTCTGCCATCTATCACTAGAAAACTACTACTGGGTTAGGCACTACAAATTTGATAGATTGTAGTAACCCGTGTAGTTCTACAATCTATCAAATTTGTAGTGCCTAACCCAGTAGTCTGTCTCATCCATCATCACCCAATACGTCATCTCACTTATTCCCTATTCATTTAGAAAAACCCTGTGGATATTTTCCCTACATCAATAACCAAGCATATCGATATTCTTTTATAATCTCATAAAATCTTTTGATGTATTTATATCCTCACCGACCGATATCGGCTAATTATTATAGCTTCCTTTCTTCCTCATAATGTTCGTAATAATCACAGTTTATAGGCGATCGGAACAAAAAATAACAAGGGAAAATTTCTTAGAAATTCCTTGTGATGTAATTAGGACGAAAATTGTTTGAGGAATATTTTTATTAAATTTATGTTTGTCAATGGGGCCGTAGCGTGGGGGACCAATGTAATATCTGCGTTTAAACAATGTACATTTTATTATTTATTTTCTTTATTAAAAAAAACTCCATGACCAAGAATTATTAAGAATGGTTGAATTATATGAACGTAAAATATCTTGGGGACAGAGACCTACTTTGTTAAGAATAGGAATAATATTGTGATATTAAATTATATGGTGATATTAAAACATAATGTGTTTCACATATTTTGTCAGAACCTGATATGCAAAATTAACGTTTTTTAAAATAATCTTTTAATATAACTAAATTAAAACAATCATAATAACACATTAAATGACACTTTTTTCCGAAGCTATAAGAACTATAAACTGAAACTTGGTAAATAGATATATATTATTAGCCGCATATCGATTTTTACACAAAAAGTAAAAAAAAAATTTTTTAGAACATTTTTATTTCGAACTGAAATTCAAAATTTTTCTTTTTCATCAAACCCTACGTGTGAAGTATCTATGAATAGGGCTTTAAAAATGATGTTGAGATTTCAAATATATAGTTTTTTCTAAATTGAATACTTTGTACAAGAGACGCTTCCAAAGTTAACCGTGTAAAAAATATATGATATACATTACGATGAAAACTAACAACGAAATTTGGTTTGAACTAGATCTAGCAAGTAGTTTTTTTATACGTTGTAAACCGTAAACCGCAATTTACCTTCCATATATCTTACTTGCTACTACGGAACCCTTCATGTTCGAGCCCGACTCGCTCTTGGCCAGTTTTTACTTTTAGGCCTGCCACTATTATTATTGCCTGCTAAAATATTGAAAGATTAAGTTTATTTTTCCATTTATATAAACAGATTTACCCTTTTATCCATCGTGTAAGAGTTCGTAATATTTGAATTATTGGTCTCAAATCTAATATTCACACACACGATTCACAATGTATATAAATCAACTCGATTGAGCATGAAACCGCGACTTTCGTGTAGCAATTATACTGTTAATCAACATAAACCATTTTGTAAATCCACAATATTATTTATTTAACATTGATTAAACTTAATCCACAATAAAGTTATTTTATTTTGTCTGATGTGGTTGACAGCTGAAGTTAGTTTGTCACATAGACATGCACCCTAACCAGATGGCCAGGCAGAGAACCAAAAGGCCTTTCAAAAAGCCTTGCTTGAAAAACCACACGCAGCTGCTAGTACTGAGTGACGTGCTGGGCGACATTCTTTCTCTACCGCACCCGTTTAGAGATATGAATTAAAGCTGCGTCCGGATCGGTTGGATCTCTTTCACACTCAGTAACGTTTTTACTGAAAATGGCACATTGCGTTTAAACCGCGCGTTTTGTAGTTTTTTTTTTCATTTATTATTACTTCCAACCGATGGGGAACCGACAACCGATGGGGTAAACGAGTTCTGGAGTGGAGACCGCGTCTTGGCAAACGTAATGTAGGGCGCCCTCTGGCTAGGTGGGAGGACGATCTGCGCAGGATGGCTGGCAAGTGCTGGATGCGAGAAGCCATGGATAGATCACAGTGGCGAACAATTGGAGAGGCCTACGTCCAGAAGTGGACTGCGATAGGCTGATGATGATGATGATGATGATGATGATGATTACTTCCATTATTTGTCAGGTCTGCCGTAGAACCTGAGAGCCATACAACGAAATAAATAACGTTTCCGTAAATAACGAAAAAATACCTGGCATCCAAACAAAATAGGCACACAGCGCGTGTGAAGGTAATGAAGATTGTTATGCCACGCTTCAGCACGAATGGACCGGCTCGACCAGAGTGATACCACACCCTGACAGAAAACTGGCGTTAAGCAGCTCTTATTGTGTCTGTTTCGCTGCGTGAGTGAGGGTACAGGAACGGAGGTCCTATACGGTGGGAAGAGGGTTTAAAGGTTGGCAGCACCCTTGTGACTCTACTAGTGGCGCAGGTGTCTATAGGCGGCGGCAATCGCTTATCATCAGGCGATCCGTCTGCTCGTCTGCCACCTATCACTCATAAAAAAAACCTTTTCAAAGTACAGGTTAGAAAAGTATTGAATTAGTTCTATTCCTATAGTTTCTATTGGAAGCGAGGTGTTGAAGAAATGGGGGAGAAACCTCACGGGATCTTTACGAGGAATCCACTTCGATTCATATGGAATACCAAAGGAGCTGATGGTAAGCGATTGCCGTCGCTCATAAAATAAATTCAACTTAGAAAACGTATACTTATTATCAGAGTCAAGGATAAAGACGTAGAAATTGGAATTATATATAGATTTTTTTTTAATATAATGTCATGCCATTTCGAAAATAAGTCTTCGAAGCTAAGCTTCGAAGGAACCACAGTCACTTCGTTCCTAAGCTCATGATTTAAGATTCAAGGAGTCTGGTTATTATAAGGAAGCGACTGCCGTAACCTGACCTGATCTGCCGTGGCCTTCGCTTCCCCTTAACAGGGGTAACTCAGACCAACTGAATCATCATTACATGTTTTAGAAACTATCCCCAATGTGCAGGTTTCCCCACGATGTTTTTCGTCAACGGCCAGCTTAGTAGTAGTAGTACATTTAAGGCTAGGTAGCAGCTAGGAGAGATGTATTCTTAAATACGAACCACGGCTCCTATCGAGGGTGTGTTCTTGTCCACTGTAGCTCAGTGGTCTATTGTTCATTATTGATACTGCCTAAAACTAACATCTGATAGAAACTTTTATGGAATTTCGATCACAAAGTTACGTTCGTCCCCGATTATGCATGTCCCTATCATTATTGTGCCAGTAAACATCCCCATGCAAACCTCAAGCGGGGCTAGTGATGTACCACTTGAATTTTAAAATTGATTTTTTTGGGACACAAGTCGTAATTCTAAAATTAAAATAGGCATTACTTAAAATGGCACTACCGCTACAGATTTCCAAATTTAGATCAGTTAATAAAGCTTCCATGGAACAATCAAAAATACTTTTTTTATCCCCAACGCAAAAACGACGAGGTGTTATAACTTTGACGGGTCTTTGTGGGTTTGTGTGTGTGTCTGTGTGTCTGTCTATGGCATCATAACTCCCGAACAAATAAACCGAATTTGATTTTGTTTTTTTTTGTTTGAAAGATGAATAAAGGGGGAGTGTACATAGCTTTGTTGGATAAAATCGATCCAAGATGGCCGCCGTCACAAAGATATGGATTGTTTGTTTTAACACAACTCCCACAATATGGGTATCATATAAAAGGCCTTGAGTGGCAGATTATATTTATTGTGACAAATTTCAAATCCAAGATGGCCGCCGTCATTCTTACTCACCACGTGCCTTGAATAAGCAATACTTTTTTGAATGACTTGATGTTTTAGACAAAACAATATCTTTAATTAAGTCTAGCTTCTCACAAATATTAAGCAAAGAGCTTATAAATTTAATACAAATGAGAGAGGTGGATATTGTCCACTGGATGATGACACAAAGAGAAACTGAAGGCTTTCGAGATGTAGTGTTGATCTTCGTCACCATACCTTTCATTCCTCAATGAAAGGTATACGTTAGATGGAGTGGAAAACAAACGAGAACGTGTTGAAAATATTGTGTTGTTAGTGAGGAAAGATCATAATTCCAAACAGAAGAGAAAATAAATGTTGGGACACCTGATACTTAAATAAATGTAACTTGAAACAATATGAGAAGGGAAAGTTGAAGAAAGAAGGGGAAGAGCAATGCCAAGAACGAACTAAGTCCGACAAATGAAGGAAAAGGCGAACTTCAAGATGTCCAAGGATTAAAAGGTGCTGGTGGAGTCGAGGGCAGAATGGAGAATATTCCACCGACAAGAGTGATCATAAATAATAAAAAAAAGAATAAAGCTTGAAGTCAAATACTTACTAGTCTTCCTACCAACGACCTCCCGTTTGGAAGTTCCATGTGCATCAAATGAGCTACCATCTTTTTTGTGCAATCGTAGTAAATTTTCAGCCTTTAATAATTAAAATATGATTGGACACCTGGTGTGACGTGAAATATTAAAAAAATAATAATGGAAGGAAAAGTGAAAGGAAAGAGAGGAAAAGGAAGAAATTACGTCCAACAACTTAAGGAAAAAGCAAATGTCATATCGTACAAGGAATTAAAGACCGACAAGAGCGTCGCTCTTAAATTGAAGAGAGAGAGAACAAAAAAAGGTACATTGTTTGAGAGCTATGGAGCCACGCATTTTCATTTTCTAAGTATGTAAAGGTTCATGTCCCAGCACTATGCAGGCAGCAGCCAACAAAGGTAGTTCGCATAAAACTGGTTTATTATTGCCGACCGACGCACGCACGTCTATTTCGGCCGTCGATTTATTGCGGGTAAACCTGCATTTGTTTATATTTGTACTGTCTGCTACACTTATATTGGAACACACAAATAAAATGGTTGATCGAATTGTAGATTTGGCTGTAGTTTCTGTAGAATTGAAGTTTTATCGTCAGCCATCAATGCTGTGTTCAGGGAACTAATTGAAAATGACAGAAGCGATTTTCATCGAGCACGTGTTTTCTACGTTTACCAATAAAAAAAAGGTTTAAAAACTAAAACCCGACTACCAAAAAAAACACGCTCTAAAAAGTACGAAACAAGAAAATTGTTTTTGCTGAAATTATTATGCTGTATCGCCGTGGTCGTATGCTTATTGATTTTATTTTATTATTATAATGAAACTGTTTTGCTACAGTAGGTGGCATCCACCACGGCGATACAGTATAATGATTTCCGCAGAGACAATTTTCTTGTTTTGTAATTTTTAGATCGTGTTTTTTGGTATAGTTGGGTTTTAATTTTTAAACTTTATTTTTATTTAACATATTTTTAGTTATGTAAATAAAATTACGTATTTGAAATTGATACCCCACACGGTACCGTCAAGCAAAATTTTTTTTAGCGCCTTACTCTAAGTAGAGGGTACTGTAGTCAATGTAGCCTATAACCAGAAAACAATCAAGACGCATCTAACAAAACCTCATTTGTTCAAATTTGATAACTAGTTTGGAAGTTATGAGGGAACAGATGAACGACCATACATACATACATACAGGTCAAAATCATAACCCTCCTTTTGCTTCGCCGTAGTCGGGTAAAAAATACATAGACACAATATACGCGCGTACAGTGATCTCAGTATGGCGTGGTTTTGAGTGAGATCTACGAAACAGTTTTGACATACACGATACCATAATATACTGCTTAGCGCGTAGGTCAATAATTTTTTAGATTTTTTTTATTTGATAGGTTGCAGACGAGCAAACGGATCAACTGATGGTAAGCGATTGTCGCCGCGAAACCAGAGTGGTGTTATAAGTGCGCTGCCAACCCCCCTTTTCCCCCGGATTGGGCGTCCGTTACAATCACTCACGCAGCGAAACAAAGCACAGTGCTGCTTTTCTGTGATGCTGTGGTATCATTCAGGTCGAGCCGGCCCATTCATGTTGTAGCGTGATTCTCCCACGGTTAAATTAATATTATCTAGTGCCGGCCTTCTGTGTCTTTTTTGTGGTTTTGTTATTATTTTTCTTACTTAAGAGAACTGTTGGTAGTGATTTGATCATTTTCTTACCGTGTCGGTGGCGATAAATTATATTCTTCCAGCCCAATACTGCGCCACTCCTGCAATGTCGGTAGCCTGCAGGAAAGTCACCACTAATACGCATATATCACATCCATCAATACTAATACGAGACCGACTGTACTCCTTTCAGGAAGTAAACGGGGAAGTGCATCGTATATTCCGATGATACACGCGGCATGACACAGGATAAAACTCCACAGATCTATTGTTATCGACTGTGAAGCTATGGCTGCTGGCCTACTGATTTTTATTTTCATTATTTATCTACTTGGTTTACACGTTGCTTCTAGTAGGTAAATGCATTTATTCAAGACTAATAAGTAGCACGCCCTAACATCGTTCCGGAACTTTCCTTTTTTACATTATATAAATAAAAAAAGGTTTTTTAAGAGGATGTAAGTATCTATAAACAAAATAAAATGTATAAAATACTCTTGAAAACACCCAGACCAATACAAACAGACATGTTCGTGCACAGTAATGTTTTTACTGTGCACTTATCCAAACGTGGTCGTTGAATTATGGCGGACAAACGAGAAGACGGCTTACCTCATGGTATGTGATTACCGCCACCCAGAGACGTCTGCAACTGAACACATGAGAGACCACAGATGCGCTGTGGGCTTTTTGCACGATGACATGAAGTGTCAAAACGATTTTTTTCTTCTTTTGGGAATATAATGCCAAGGCCCGAACATACACTATTTTTCATTTTAACTGGTGTCGCGAGTGTCCATGGGTGGCGGCAATTCGGGGAATTCCCAAAAATCCTTTCTTAGTACTCCCCTATCTTATAAAAATAAACCCAGGGCAAAATTTCTTTTCACGACGCAACGCGGCCAAAAACGCTGAACTGGTCAAATCAGAGACTAACTCCAAATGATGATAAAGATAGCCACATAACCCTTAGTTGTTCTCGCTCCTCTTCCTTTGATGTCCACGCATCCGGTGTAGTCCACTCCTGTATGGTAGAATGGGCTAGCCATATTGCATCGAGCAGAAGGTAAGTAGTTTAAGCCCAGCGTTGATAGATCAGTAAGTCAAGTCAGTCAGCATTCCCTTAATTAATTTGACGACTTATTGCACAGAAGGAAGAATTTTTTGTCGCCTAAAGTTTGCGGATTGGATTTTAACACTAATAATATCCTCCAACCGATTATGGCTAAGGCGGCCAACCATCAGTCACGTAAGCAGGATATATTATAGTGCTCAAGTGTGTGCAAACACAAGTGCACTCTCTATTCCCTTACACTCATGTTCCGATGGGACACGACCGGAGAGGGATTGGGCGCAGGACCAATGGCTTAACGTGCTTTCCGAGGCACGGAGGTACATGACCGCCGACTTCCAGACTCCGGGCTGACACTTTTTCTGTGCTGTGACTAAGAATTTCTTACCGAAAACTTAGGTACAAATTTTTGACCCGACCCGGGGATCTAACCCGTGACCTCTTGCGCAACCGAGGCAGTCAACACTAAGCAACATCTGAAGATCGTTTTCATTTTAGTATTTATTCCCAACTGGGAACCCACCGAAACGCCAGCATGGGACACCCATGCTGGCGTTTCGGTGTGCTCGGTTTCAATTTTTCTGCCCTCCTCTACTTATCGGAAATACTGTATTTAGTTGAAGCATATTGATCGCGTTGGTTCTCTGTGTTTGCAGTAACCTCAAATCTTGAATTGAACGTTATGGAAATTTGTTTCGCAGTTCCGAAGATTTTGAAATCTCGGCAAAGTCAGCTTTGCAGTCATTAAACACGCCTTTGGCGTTGTGGGTTTTGTAGGTAAAACCTGCTTTTAGTATTTAATCAGACACTAGCAATTTTGTTTCTTCAAAAAATAGTACATGGTACCTCAGTGTGTCCTAGAATACTAAATCGAATTCAAATTTGTGTCCCCCAGCTAAGTAGTCGACGTAAACCTAATCATTTTTTCAAAATCCCCCATTATAGAATCAATCTGGGTTTGCATGCGCCAGTTCATCATCAGCAACCCACACTCGTCCACTGCTGGACATAGGTCTCCCCTAATGCACGCCACTGCTCCCGATTTTCGGCCACTCTCATCCACCCCACACCAGCCAGCCTTCGAATGTCATCATCCCATCTTGTCACAGGGCGTCCTACACTACGCTTACCGAGTCGCGGTTTCCACTCAAAGACTTTACGGCTCCAACGACTGTCAGTTCTGCGGCTAATATGACCAGCCCACTGCCACTTCAGTTTGCTAATTCGGTGGGCTATGTCAGTGACTCTGGTTCTCTTTATGCGCCAGATTTGTAATTGCATATATAATGAGTGGCACAGACTGCTCGAACGTGACATTTTTCATGAACAAGCCAATTTAGTAAAAATAAATGTTTTAAAAATTTAATGTACCTACCTATAATTTTTGTTAAGCTTACCCTTTAAGTAAATTACTGTA
Organism: Marasmia exigua; assembly: GCA_019059595.1. Lineage (NCBI taxonomy): Eukaryota > Metazoa > Arthropoda > Insecta > Lepidoptera > Crambidae > Marasmia > Marasmia exigua. Next base: position 25,322,160 of record CM032476.1, on the reverse strand, counting down.
ACCTCTAAAATATCATGATGTGCATGTCTGATTGATGTAAACACTACAATAGAGCCATTGCCTTGTATATGTTATATGTTTGTGTTTATATTGTTGATGTGCCTAATAAATAAGATACCCTGTATACTTCTGATACCTATGAAAATTATTCGATATTCTAACAGCGGCTATTATTCCGGCACTTCCACTGTGTCCTTTCTCTGTGCCAGGAGGTTAAGGCTTTTTAGAAACACTTAGATGTAGAGACAGTAATAACATAGGCCTCCCTCTCGTCTTTGCATAAAATTTAGAAATCGTGCCATTTGTAATGCATAATCTTCAAGTCCTACTCACACATACAGTCTTAAATTCATGACCCTTCCTTTGTTTTCCTGACAGTTAAAATTATGGCCCTATTTCCCTACAGCGATAGCCATAATATTGCTCGGAACAAATGGCGCACATTACCACATGCTTGGAAAAAGTGCATTAGTCAGAAGGAAGGCAAAAGATTTATCATAATCATATGTATATTTGTGTGTAATGAGATTATGTACCGGGGATTGAAGTTTTATTACCGTTTGAGCGATAAGTCCAAGTGTGATCGTGTCACCACCTCCCCACCACATTGCAACTGTTTTCGTGGTTGAATAGGTCATATTACAAAGATGAACTCGCATCAACAAGACAACGAAGAGCAAGCCACTCAAGTAGCTTTAGCAAATATAAATTATTTCACAACTTCACATACATTGACCGCCTACATTGTTTTAGTATAATAACTTAGGCTAAGATCTGTAAATTTTGTGCAATAAAGTGTATCTATCTATCTATCTATTGACCTGACTCCGAGATAGGTAGCTCAAGCACCTGTGTTACGGATATTAGAATCAACAGCGTAGTTACAAATACATACTTATAATACTTTTCTTTTGTAAATACATATTTATAATACATAGAAAATACCCAGACCAATACAAACAGACATGTTCATGCACACAAATGTTTGTACCTATGCACCAGAGGCAGCGTTATAGCCACTGATCCAAAAGGGTCAATATTATCTCCATAAAAGAAACTAGCTAATCACCGAGCCGAGTGCTTCGGAGAGTCAAATGCCCAAAGGTTGACGAAAGAATGCTGATGAAGAAGAAGAATAATAAATAGGGGTTTATGCTGCCACAATAAGTAAGTACTTATCCATCGCAAGGGATTGGCTTGGAGTAGGGGGTCTAATGGAAAAATAATTGCGCTTAGCCTGATATGCATGTCACAGTCGGATTGTTTAACTCACCATATTACATTATGGCTAGCTGTTATCAAAAACAGGGCCGTTTTGAAATGAGGTGGTTGAACGATTAGCCGGATTGTCATTGCGAAACGTCACAATAAGGCGGCCCGGCCCACGTTTAGTTGCATCGCACTACTACTTAAATTGACAATGTTTACACAATAAAACAATGTTTGATGACAATGCTTTCAAAATGAAACAATGTTTGAAATGAAAATCAATTAATACAAATCTACAGGCAGCGCTAGTGACCTGGATGCCTCACCTTAAAGAGAAATAAATCTTTCCAATGTAAGAAAATAACAATACATGTTACTTTGGTTATTGAGCTGTATATATTAAAGTAAAGTAGAGGGTTTTTTAAATGAATCCATTCTCTAACCTCTTACAATTTGTTATTTCCTTTACCTTAAGGTTGTCTGAAAGAGATATGTAGCCTTTTACTATAATTAATTAAGACGGGAATTAACACGAAATTTATTATGTGATAAAACATTATGTACTCACATATTTTGCTCAATGTTTCGGCTACGTTACAGCAGCTGTGGTCACAAGCGTTAATTTTTTTACACACGTATTAATTATAGTCTTAATGGAAATTTAAAAAACAAGATAGCTATTAGGGATAAAACTGCTTAATTGTATTGACGAATGACTGTAACATTCCGTTTTGTAACCTTTTGTATGTAGAGCCACACCTTAAAGTATACAAAACTGTCAAATTTCAACAATAAATCTCTCACCTTAATGTCAAATACGTTCGGTTCAATATCAATTGAGTAATTTTGACAACATTATGTAATTTGATGTGTGACTGTTTGCATATTACATTTTATTTATTATTTTAAAGAAATGGGGTGAGCCTTGCGCATCATTGCCACTGCGACCAATATTTGATCTATTGTGGCAACCCCAGAACCTATTACAGAACCACATGTAGCTCACGCTCAAAGATAAACCCGAGAATGGAGCTCATAGGGGAGCTTTTGATCTCGTCTGCCGAGATCATGTGTGCTCCCAGGTGTCGGCTTCTCCAGTGCTGCAGCGCTATGCTATAGGTATAATCTATTCCTCGCTCTCGAAACAGAACCTGCAGATTTTAGTATCTAAAAGGCCCACGTTGTGCAAAGGCTTGTTTAATTTGCAGTGCCCCGTGAGGGTCCGAGTGAGTGCCCTAACATGCCCTCTACACAGTTTTATTATTTCTACAACTCGTTTCTAGTCGAAAGCCTGTATCAACGTCTTGGACTGTTATAGTCGAGGTCATCGTCATCGTCAGCCCATTTAAGTCCCCACTGCTGGGGCACGGGCCTCCCTCAATCACATGAGGGGTAATTGCCATACTCACCACGCTTGGCAGACGGGTTGGCGAGGGTTTTGATATAAATGCAGAGTTTTTCTTCTCTGGGCGCTGATGATCATGCCAGCAGCTTTACCTTAGTCGCCTTTTATGACACCTCGGTAAGAGTGAGGGTTGCCTATTCCAATCTGCCGGGGACCACACGGCAAAGGTAGTCGAGGTAGTCTTTTCCAAATTATGTAGTATCTATCTATATATTGATCTCTATTATTTTATAAACTACATTATAATGAATAATTTACCCGTCATTCAGTGATAAATATGACCTTATTTCTTCAAGTAATAAGCATAATTTCCTCCTCAACTAATGGAGGCATTTACCTCTGCCCACAAGAAATGCATTAGTACAGAATGGTAAAGTATTTGAATATAAGACTTACCCAAATGGCTTCTAAGTACAGCCCACTTAGCGATTCGCTCCGTTCAGTTACAATGTGGAATATGACAGTGAAGTGGAATCAGTTTTATACCAACATACAAGCAAAAAAAAAAAAATGAACCTCCCATTTAATATTGTGTTGTCTATGTGTACGTTTCGTTTTGTTATAGGTGGTGATTTTCTAAATAGAAAACTCAATTGATTAAGAAGTCATCTCAAATCATCGGTCAATTCAATTCCTGATAATGTGTCTCAACTCACTTGACATTGGCAGAGATGACTACGTCTCAGCGCAAAACACTACTAGCAATAAAAAATACAAGCAAAAACAAAGGGTGTTTTTTTATGTGATAGGTGGCAGCCGAGCCGAATGATCACATGATGGTAAGAGATTGCCGCTGCCCATGGGCATCCGCGACACCAATGGAGTCACAAGTGCGCTGCCAATCTTTGAACCTCCCTTTCCTCAGGATTGGGCCTCCGGTACCCTCACTTACGCAGCGAAACAGCACAGCCTGCTTTACGTCAGTTTTCGGTGAGGCCGTGGTATCCACTCCGGTCAAGCTGGCCCATTCATGCCAAAGCGTGGCTCTCCAACGGTATGTATTCTTTTCTGTCGCTACGCTCTTGTCAGAGCGGTCGTGGTCACGTTGAGGCGTCCTTGTTGGTGTGAGAGGTGGACACAGCTTTCCTCACGATCTCTTGCCATATCCCTATGTTCACAAACTGTACAAATGCACAGAGTCTAAATTATTTTTTTAAAATTGGGTTGAACCGTGATTGACATTAAGGTGGAATTCGATTGATAAAAATTGACAGATTCGTCTACATTGATGAGTGGCCAAGTGAGTCACCTGATGGAAAGCAATCATCGCCGCCCATTAACATCCGCGAAATCAGAGAGATCACTAATGCGTTGCCGGCCTTTTTAAATAGGAGGATTTTGTATTTGTAAAATAAAATGCTTTATTGCTCGCCATTACCAGTTCTCAAAAAGTTGTCTCACTGTGCTCATCTCCTCTGTGGTTTAGCGTAATCGGCCATAGTTTCATTTTGTTTCGTTTCGTTTCATCCCGATGGAAAATAAATAGGAGAGTGGATATTCGACTCGCATTTTCGCTACTGTTTAATGGTTTGATATTTGATTTTCGCGTGTGATATTTCTACCGTTGAATGTTAAATTCAATCTGTATTCTCCGTGCTCGTTGCTCGGTTTTTATTTTTACCTTTGAACTTGTTCGATCAGCGAATTAAGTGGTACTTTTGGTGTTTGGATTAAAATTTTAATTACTTAGCCGTTTATTTTTTTCACTGATCGTGGGCTTGCTTGTTTAAAAGACTCCAGTGGATTCCGTGATCAAATTATTATATGTATATCTTTAAGACATGAGTGAACAAGCATTGATCTTCATGGCAAACCCTAGACCTCAACAACGCTTTCAATCAGGTTTAATTGAGGTCATGCGTTCGCCTATACTATAAATTATGAAAAAAAATGGAGCGACCTTATTCTAGCGTGAAAAATATTCCAATAGCCAGTTTTTTGAGATTAAGGTTCAAACTTTCTTTATAAACACTTCCTTTTTGTTTATTTTTCTTATACACAAAAAATCTATTAAAAAATCTTTACTACGTACTATAATGTATCAATAAGGGATTTAACACGATATTTATTATGTGAAACAACATTGTGCCAAATATGTGAGTACACAATGTTGTTTCACATAATAAATATCGTGTTAATCCCCGTATTGATACATTATGGTTATAATGCAACGCGAAAATCTAAAAAACTATCTTTACCACGCATTTGTAAATGGAAAAATTCCAAAAGAAAAACATAAAATCCTCCTTTCTTTATGGGATAGGGGGCAGACGAGCAGCCGGATCACTTGATGGTATCAATTACCGCCGCCCATGGTCACCTGCAACACCAGAGGAGTCACAAGTGCGCTCAATCATCTTGGAAACAACGATAGTCTTTGGATATGTATTTCCAAAAGTCAGACGTTTTTAATATCGTCCCCTTATATGCTATGATTATTATAGGCGTAGCGATTAGTGGGTCACACTACAAAGGGTCGTGGCCGTGTGGTCCCCGGCCACCCTCACTCTTACCGAGGTGTCGTAAAAGGCGACTAAGGTAAAGCTGCTGGCATGGTCATCAGCACCCAGAGAAAACTCTGCATTTATATCTAAACCCTCGCCAACCCGTCTGCCAAGCGTGGTGAGTATGGCAATTACCCCTCATGTGATTGAGGGAGGCCCGTGCCCCAGCAGTGGGGACTTAAATGGGCTGATGATGATGATGACTACAAAGGGTTCGATCCCCGGGTCGGGCCAAAAATGTGTACCTAAGTTTTCGGTAAGAAATTCTTAGTGTCAGCCCGCTGTCTGGAAGTTGGCGGTCTTGTAACCCCGTGTCTCGGAAAGCACGTTAAGCCGTTGGTCCTGCGCCCAATCCTTCTCAGGTTGTGTCACGCTGATGTCCCATCGGAATATGAGGGTAAGGGAATAGAGAGTGCACTTGTGTTTGCGCACACACTTGAGCACTATAATATATCCTGCGTACGTGGCTGATCGTTGAGACTGGCCGCCGTAGCCGTAATCGGTTGGAGGATATTATGACAAATAATTTTATAACGTAAACTAGAACACACACTTAACTGTATAACAGCATGCAAATTTTTTACGTTTTGTTAAAGTATTTGAATAAATCTAAAATGAAATTGGTACCTACATTGGTCAAAACATATAAATCAAATTTAAAGTATTTAACAATCATGTCAATTTAATAATTGACATTTAGAATTTGAATTCAAAATATTCATTAAAAGAGTAAAAACATTTTTCAATTAATATCGTGCGCAGTTTGTACGTAAACTTGTTGTATGGTAATTCTTTCAACTCATCTGGTAAGATTGTGTAACAGTTTCTGCGGCAAATATCTGTTAAACTGTGTGGCATCACCAAGTGCAATCAAATAATGATAACAATTTCCCAAAGAGATCCAAATCTAAAACACACGTATTTTCCATTCCACTTTTATCACATTTATCTAAAATCTCCAGTTTATTTATTTATTTATTTAAAAAGGTACACCAACAGCATATATACAAAACACGTAAAAAAATATCATCATCATCAGCCCATTTAAGTCCCCACTGCAGGGGCACGGGCCTCCCTCAATCACATGAGGGGTAATTGCCATACTCACCACGCTTGGCAGACGGGTTGGCGGGTTGGCGAGGCAGAGTAGAATAGGCCACCCTCACTCTTACCGAGGAGTCGTAAAAGGCGACTAAGGTAAAGCTGCTGGTATGATCATCAGCACCCAGAGAAGGAAAACTCTGCATTTAGTTCAAAAAAATATAATTAAAGTAATAGTAGTTCTTATATATATGCCCATTATAGGCGTACACAACATTGACTATTTAACATACTGTACATACTAATTAAATAAGAATTTAGATTAACTTAAATTTGAAATAAATTAGAATAGGAATAATAATGATAATGATAATAATGTTACAATTAAAAATAAACTGTAATAATAACTTAGATTCTTTCATATTGGCTGAGAGAGAGATAGAGTTTATCCTTTGATCTAAATAAAAACGAGGCTCGTGATCTCTCCTCGAATAAACTAGTTTTCTACTCTAAGATGTCAACTCAATTGGGCATTGCGTTAGTTTGCGAAATTTGCGGGACCCTTCCCTCTCATCACGGTTAGTTAGGCTCCTCAAGGGAGGCTGGTGACACACAAAAACCAACCCTATTCCTTAGAGGTTAGATTTGCAAAACTTTCAAATTCTTAAACGTATGAAAATGAGTATTTTCTTTGAGCGTTGCATTTGACATTTAAGGGTATATCTCAAGACTTGATTTTTGGTCTCATAAATCACTGCCTTTAGAATTGAGTAATTTGGTCCTTATTGTATGAAATATGAGACCGTGGGTTGATGTTTAAATATAGTAAACATTGTAATGATGAATGATATGCACTCATTCATAAGATTTTCCAGGGCGTCTTCGGGATTGTAACTTAGAACACCAGAAGCTTAGGACGCCTGTTCTTGTTAATTTGTAATGAAACAGGTAATTATAATGTAATTTATAAAGCAGCACTGTGCTGTGTTTCGCTGCGTGAGTAAGGGTACCGGTAGCCCAATCGAAGGAAAGGGGGGTGTTAAGGTCGGCAGCGCAGTTGTGACTCCACTGGTGTCGCGGGTGTCCATGGGCGGTGGCAATCGCTTACCATTAGGCGATCCGTCTGCTCGTCTGCCTCCTATCACAAAAAAAAATAAGTACTATTGATTTAGTAGTGATTGTTCCTCAAACGTTAAATACCATGGGTTCGATTCCTAGTCTTAGCAAACATTTGTTTTCTGGCTATTGTGTTTTCTTTCTCTAAATATTATAGGTAATCAAATGAAGTAGTTTTTCTTTTTAATTTCAATTTACCAGTTTTAACATTTTTCTATTTATAATTAACTAGCTTATGCACATGGCATCGTTCACGTTTGAAAGAGACAAAAATAAGCCTATGCTACTTTTCATCCTTTCATAATGTTACGGTTACTTATAATACGTAGAAAACACCCAGACCAATACAAACAAACATGTTCATGCACACAAATGTTTGAACTGTGCGGGAATAGAATCCGCAACCCTTGCACTAGAGGCAGCATTCACTACTACTGATCCAAACGGGTCGTCGAATTCATAATATTAGTATGAATTATTAACACAGTCTCAGTAAAAAATCATTATAAAATAATGTAAGTCCCATCACGTACAATGGACCGAAAGAGAGTCCAAGTGCGAAAAAGTGCGTGAGTGAAGGCATCGGAAGCTCGATCCGGTGGCAAGGGGCGTTTAAAAGTTGGCAGTGCACTTGTAACTCCACTGGTGTCGCGGGTGTCCATGGGCGGTGGCAATCGCTTACCATTAGATGATCCGTCTGCATGTCTGCCGCTTATCAAATAAAAAAAGGAGGCCACCTTTCATTTCATATTAAGTCACTGATCTAAAGCTTTCGTTTGCCAAATTCCTTCGACCAAGGGACATGAAAAATGAAAACTTAAAATGACTTACCCGTACCTTTGTCCTCAACATTATTCCTTACACAAAAGCTGTGTTCAATATGAATTTTCTCGTCTATTGGAAAATAAATAATTCATTGCAAACAAATAATTCTTAGTAACATGAGAATGCGTATTTTAGCTCATAATAGAGTTAAGTGATGTTTCATTATCGATATTATTTCTAGTCACATACTATAATGAATCTTCATTCATATCTGCGACTTAATCTTCATCTACTTATTGGAAACAAATGACACAGTAAAGAAAATGCCTTTATTCAGCAGTGGGTAGATGAAGGCATAGATGTGTATGTTGAATAGTTTTATTTTATCTAGGTACTTCACAGCTTTTAATTTGTACTTTGCTATCAAACAAAATAATGAGAAAACATAGGCAAATATTTCAAAATGCAATTGTTAGCAACTTTGATCCGAAGCGACGGCTTAGAAGACACGCAAAATTTAATGACATTTTATTAATAGTTAATCTCATCCATACGTTGTTGGCTTGCCCCTTAGCCGCACAAAGCGATTTGCCTCCACGTTCATAATGCGGACAGCTAAGGAATGGAACTCCTTGCCAAAGTCTGTTTTTTCATCTGGACATCTATAAGGCAAGAGTGAACAGGCATCTTCTAGGCAAACACGTTACATCCTAGACCTCATCGTCACTTTCCATCACGTGAGATTGTGGTCAAGCGTTTGCCTACAGTTCATGAAAAAAAATTATAAGCTTTCAAATAATACCCATTGCAGTCCCAAGAATTAGCCTTCACACGTTGAAAGGCTTAGAATGGCTAGCTATAAACTATCGATTTATTATTTTAACACATCACTAAAATCATAAACTGCGCCAGTGACAACGGCAATAAACTTTTATGGTCCTTCGAGTCACAATTACAATTACAAATTATTGCAAATCCCATACAAGCTTTACAATTTGTGACATGTGTGAAGCGGCTCATGGTACAAAGTCATTTTACGAGGTAACTCTTTTCATTCATCCATACAATTGGCTTGACGAGGTTCTGCACCTATGAAACTTTGTAGCCTTTATGTCCTGTGACGGAAGAATCAATTTTAAAAGTAGAATTTATTTTTGAATCTGGTAATCACCAGTACAGTCATCCGTTGAAGCTACATTGTTTTTTGCAGTTTGTATAATTTATCAAGAATATTCAAGATTTAACTTTGAAATTGGTCAATAGTTCATTCTTTCGTTAGTTTATGATATCAGTTGATGGTTTCCGAGGCTAGCTAATATTAAAGTTTTAGAAATGGATTGTACAAACAATGTTTTTTAAATACTTGTGGGTTTTGGAATTCCTTATTCCGATTTGTGAATGTGAAATTGACTTTTGATTCAATTCAGCAAGAGAAATAACCTATACATATACTTCATCGGAATTTGCAAAAAACTAATGCGTGGGAAATAATATTTTCAATCTGCTGCAAAAAATTAACACCCACTGTTGTATGTTTGAAAATCGTATACAAATGTTTAAGATACCTACGCAAAACTTCTGTCCAAACATTCAAGACGTCTAAACAGTAAATATTCGTTTTGTTGCCAAATCGTTTTAAATAGGGAAATACATAATAAATCAAACATTTAATTAAATTTTATTTCCCCATTTATGTAATGGGAAAATAAATCCTTACTTAGGATTAAGTTCTATTAGTATAAGTAGTATATTTTTTATAATTTGTGTAGGTTATATTGTATTTTAGTTAGATAACATTTGTATATATTTGTATTTAGTTAGATAACAGTTGTATATGAGTGTATGATAACGTTTTATTTATTATCTAGATATATGTATGTCGGAGCGTCAGAACAGTGACGCCCTCTATCTTGTTTGGAAACGTCAAGGACCTTCCTTGGACAGAGTCGGCATAGCGATGGATTGATACTTTTTGGTTATTCCATTGCCATTTACTTTGATTTTAGCGAGCTGTCAATTTGACGTTTGATATGAGACACGCGGGAATCGCTAGAGGTCTTCGGTGTGTGTTTTCTTTGTGAATCTTGGTGTTTGCTTTGATTTTGTGATGGGATTCGGTGGTGGTGATACCAGAACGGACTGTGGGATCGAGCAGTGAACAAATGCAGACGAATGTAGAATAATCATCGCTATGTCGAACCTGCCGCGTTTCCTTTGTGTTCTTTCGAGTTGCATGTTGATAGTTTGATCAATAGACGCTTCAAACTTCCGAATTGACTTCGCTTTGTGATTTGTGGACTCTAATTTTAATATTGTCATCTTGCATAACCTATCTGATTACGAAGAGCTCCACCAGCCTCCGTTATGTATTAATACTATAAATTTACTTAATCAATGTTGAAAATCTAAAGGATTGCACCGCCCTCCCCTCTTCTATCTAATGTCCTTTAACTGAAGGTTGTCTGGTAGAGATCGCTCCCAGCGATAAGACCGCCTAAATTTTACATTGTATCTCTGAATAGCTAGCTTTTAAGTTTTGTATGTTGTGCAATAAAGAGTACTTATCTATCTATCAAGTTCTTAAGTACCTAATGATTTATTTTGACAGACTGGACGTTATTTTACAGCCGTTTTTTTTTCTTACAATTTTTTCTAATTTATTTTTATAGTTGTCGCTTATTTTGATAGTGATGTGGACTGTTCTGTCGTTAAGGCCTTTTTTGTATTCTTTTTTTATGTATTAGGTGGCAGATGGGCAGACGGATCGCGTTGTGGCAAGCGACATCAGTGGAGTCACAAGTGTGCTGCCAACGTTTAAGCCCTCTTTCACCCGCATTGGGCCACCGGTTCCCTCACTCACGCAGCGAAACACAGCACAGTGCTGTTTCACGCCGGTTTTCTGCCGGATCGTGGCTCTCCCACGATAAAATTTTCATTTAAAATACCTATCAAGAGATTAATGAAATAGGAGCCATTTAAGCAGGAATGACTATTTAACTTTGTATATTCATCAAATTCCAAAAAGATGTGCCTCAACCTTAATTGCTCGGCGTTTTCCCAGTCCACTCCAAAATCTCAGGGAGATCCATTCCCGCCATTACTGGCTTTACTCGGCACTTACTCACCCATTCCAAAATGGAGTCCCATCACATTACACAATTAGTCCGTCGACAATGACATTTCGAGACAAGCCAGCCCAATTTTCCGCTTTTCCGCCCGCGCTAAAAAGTTAAATTTGTTTTGACCGCACATTTTGTGCTGCGCGATGACCCTACAAGTTAGCGGAGGAGTACCCACAATGTGCCCCAAGCTGAAGGTAGGGTTGTCAATAGTGTTCACTCATAAAGCAGTTATAACAAAAGAAAATCACAATAATAATAATTCTCACAACAGCTCATACGTTGACCTGCTTCCGTACTAAGTAGCTTAAGCACTTGTGTTACAGATATCATATAACAGAGGAACACAAATATATACTTAAATAAACACAAGTGTTCATCGCACAAATGTTTGTCCAGGGTGGAGATCCTTTCCCGAATTAATATTGAATTGGAATCAATTAATTGTAGGATGATTATTATTATTTATTGAATACTCACTATCATTGCTTAGATTTATATTTACCCTGATAAAATGTTTGCTAGTAATTTTATAATTATATTTAAAAATGAATATTGCCACGCCCTTACAGCGTGCATATATTCACTGGACACAATATTTATATCATCTCAAATGTGTTATAAACATGTACGCAATGAATAAATAAATATTAACAGATACAGCTCCGCGCTGTCCTTTTAGACAGACGTGTGCCGCGTTTTGTGCGATATTCGAAACAACTTGTTTTGCACTATTTTAACCCGTAAGTGTAGTAGTCTCGGTGTCCTGTACATTGAAATTCGCCTGTGCGACAAAGTGACCCAAGTTACTCCGTGACGGACTAGCGACCGGTACCAAGCTCAAGACTTACTAGCGACGGTATCGTTACAGCTGCACTTACAACGATGCTACGATCACCAATAGAATCTCCGTCGTACTCCGAACAAAAACCTTCGCAGGATGATGATGACGTCGCCCAACTAAAGGTTTCCTCCAGGAGACGGAAGCCAGTAAAAGAAGATATTGTGACATCCTCGATGCTGGAAACCTTGACATTACGTATGCAAAAATCTTTCGACGAAGTTAATAAGAACATCAACGAAGGCACAAAGGCTGAACTGAGTAAGTTGTCCTCTGTATCAGATGAAATTAAAGCGGAATTAAGCTTATTACGCCAGGAAAACGTGGACACTGCGCGCACGTCTGCGCCTGCCGCCTCCTGCTTGCACTATGAGACGGCATCACGGGCGCATAACAAGAATCACGCTTATTGCAAGCAACGTAATAAAAAATGTGACAAAGACAGAAGTCAGCTGTTGTGCGCCGGTATTGCAAATGATCGGCTGATAGTGACAAATTATGAATGTACAAATATTGCAGTTAACACTTTGTACTTGTATTTATACGTTTCGACTTGTATCTCTCTTTCAAGTGTTAATATTGTTTTACATGCTATTTGCAACTACCACGTAAATACATATAGTAAAGTAAAAACACATTATATTAAATTATTCTTTGAAATAATAAATTATAAAAATGGATAGATTAAAACAAGGTAATATATCAATATTCTACCAAAATGCCCGCGGACTACGAACAAAGTGTTTGCAGCTGCGTCAGTCGATTTTAAATAATGAATATGACGTCATAATTATCACAGAAACATGGCTGCACAGTGGGATATTTGATCGTGAAATTTGTGATAGCCGATACGATGTTTTTCGTTGTGATCGAAACTTAGTTGCAAGCGGCAAAAAAACGGGTGGCGGCGTCATGATACTGGTTCGCAGTGAGTTGGGTGCCACGTATTGTACTTTTGCTGACCCTTCGCCTGCAACTGAAATGGTGACCATCATGATACCGGCGCGTGCGCTCGCAGTCGCTGATAATCTATATATCACCGCTATATACATCCCTCCTGACAGTGTTCGTATTCCACTTGACATAGACTGTGTAATAAGCACGATGAATTATTTAAAATCTATTCAAAATACTAATAATAATTATCTGTTAATAGGAGACTTCAACTTACCATGTGTATCCTGGTGTAACTGTGAACCTCAACTCTTAAACAAAGGTACTAAAGAAGTACAAAATGCTGCCATAAGGTTAATTGAAAATATGAGTCTTGCTGGGTTTACACAATACAATGACTATACAAACTACGCTAATAATATTCTTGACTTATGCTTTTCAAGTCTTCCACTAGCAATCGTCACTAGCGATTCCCCATTAGTAGACCCGGATCGCGCACATCCTCCACTTTTATTGGAAGTGTTGGATGTGGCAATCTCGCCATTGCAGGAAGCATCTACTCCAAAGTACTGCTTTGGAAAAGGTGATTATAAATCAATCAATGAAGTATTCGATGAAGTTGACTGGCACTCTCTTTTTGACAAACAAACTGCTGAGGAATCATGCAATCTGCTTTATGAGATCATTAAAAAAACTAAAGCTCAATTCGTTCCACTGAAATCAAATAGTAAGTGTAAATATCCGGCCTGGTATAGCTCTGCCCTGATTAACATTATAAAGGAAAAAAATAAAATGCATAAGAAGTGGAAAAAGTTTAGTAACTTACTCGACTACAACGAGTTCACTATCCTTCGCAAACGGCAAGCACAAGTACAGAAAGAATGTTTTACTCGTTTTATCAAACTATCTGAGAAAGCTATTAGATGGAAACCTAAATTGTTTTGGACATATATTAAATCACTGAGAGGTGGGTCCAACTATCCAAAACAAATGATATATCGTGGTAGTAAGGTAACTGATGGCGAAACCATTTGTAATGCATTTAATGAGTTCTTTAAAGATGTTTTTGGCACCCCTTCTAACCAACTTATCGATACGGATGAGACCGTATCTGCAATTGATACCATATCCGCAATTAATATATCTTTGGAAACGGTCCACAAAAAACTGCTTTCTCTAGATGTGTCAAAAGGGGCGGGATACGATAATATACCTCCTCTTTTCTTGCGTAATTGCGCTAAAACATTAAGCATGCCCTTAGCTATCGTATTTAATAAATCAATTAGAGAGGGAATAATGCCCCGTGAATGGAAAAAAGCGCACATAGTGCCCGTGCATAAGAAAGGTAGCAAAACAAATATCGAGAATTATAGAGGCATTTCTATCTTGAGTACCATCAGCAAAATTTTTGAGAAAATTGTTTTTGAACAGATATATCCAGTTATAAGTAAAGGAATTCCAATGAATCAGCACGGATTTCTCAAGCATCGTTCTACGGTATCTAATTTAACTTGTTTTTCTAATTTTGTGTTATCTGGTATGAATGGGGGTGGACAGGTTGATGTGGTCTACACAGATTTTGAAAAAGCTTTCGATCGGGTGGACCACATCATCCTATTAAACAAACTACAGAAACTAGGAATCCACGGGGATTTACTCAGATGGATCAAGTCATACCTTAGTAACCGATCTCAAGCTGTCGTTGTAGGTGGATTTAGGTCTGACTTTATTCATATACCCACTGGGATTCCCCAGGGCTCACACCTAGGTCCTTTATTTTATAATGTCTATGTTTATGACATTGTTGACAGTTTTACATATGCCAAACACCTAATGTACGCTGATGACACAAAAATATTCTTTAAAATTCAAAATGAACTCGATTGTGAATTAATGCAAAAGGACCTAGATGCTTTATTCAATTACTACACTAAAAACCATATAACTGTTAATATCAATAAATGCGAATGTATCAGCTTTACACGCAAACCTAAACCTATAATATTTCCATATAATTTTGATGGCAAAGCGATACGCAGATCAACTGTGGTTAGAGACCTAGGTGTTCACTTCGACGATAAGATGCTTTTATCTGACCACATTGATAGAATTATAAATAAAGCCTACCAAAATCTAGGTTTTCTCATTAGATCATGTAAGTTATTTAGTCATGAACACACCTTTAAAATTGTATATTACGCATATGTACGTAGTGTTCTAGAGTACGCCAGCTCCATCTGGTCCCCACAGTACGCTATATATAAGGAACGATTAGAGCGTATTCAAAAGCGATTTTTAAAATATTTGAATTATAGTCTCCGAAAACCATCACTACCTACATACGGCGAAAACTGTAAGCAATATGAATTATTAACTCTAGAGGACAGACGAAAACTGATTGACGTCTGTTTATTGCACAAAATAATCCACGGACACATAGATTGTCCTGATCTTGTGGCTGAGGTGAAACTTAGAGTACCGGCTCGTCGTTCCCGGCGTCAACCACCACCGCTTCTATTCGAACCGCATACTAGTACTAATTACGCTCAAAATGCCCCCCTTTCCCGTCTACCGCGCCTATATAATAGAACATTCAGTGACATTGACCTATTCACTCATAATAAAATAGCATTTAAGACTCAAGCCATCGAGGCATTAGTCACTTCTGACTTTCCGGTAAGTACAAACACACACAACACATAGACCCACACATATTCATACCTAAATACACACATACACATACCTAAATACACACACACACACACTACACACATACACATACAAACACACACACACACACACACACACGCGCAGAAAATAATTACTTAAACGTGGAAATCTGTAATTAGCTTTACTTAATATTTTTAAGCACTTTCATGTAATTTATGTTTGTATCGCCGTTGATTTCCCAAAATAAAATAAATAAAAAAAAAAAAAAAATTAAGTTATAGGTGGCAGACAAACTCACGGATTACTTAATAACACACTTGCAACACCAATGAGCTATCATAAGTACGCTACCAACCTTTGAACTCTCTGGATTGAGCCTCCAGTACCCTCACTAACTAGGTTAGTTACTATTACTACAACTACTAAACTAATAATACTGTATTTATTTATGTATTTGGGTTATAAGTTATATTTTAACATTTACAGTTTTTTTCCTTATTGAATATTGCACCCCCTACCCCTTCTCTACTATCAAATGTCCTTTACCCGAAGGTTGTCTGGCAGAAATCGCTTTCAGCGATAAGACCGCCAAAATTGTACACAAAATTTCTGTAATGCCTAGTACTTAAGTTGTGTATTTTGTCCAATAAAGTATATCTATCTATCTATTTACTATTTCGCCACTATAAGTAAGTAGTCTTACTATTTGAGTTGATATGTGAATTTAAAAATTCAATACTTAAATAAGAATAAAATTTTACCTTTTGCTAGCGCCAACCCTAGAAGGGTTGTACTCTGACCTAGTATTAAGAGTGACTCTGTAATTTAAGACGGCAACTGTGATTTATGCACCAGAGACAATAGCTCTAGATTGTTTTACATCTTGCCTCTTGAGATGCCGATTTAAAATGGCGTCCTTAACAACTGTCTTCCTTAAGGTGACGGGTAGGGCACACTAGCGACGCTAATCGATTTTAATTTTTAGCTACTAAGCCGGA
Organism: Marasmia exigua; assembly: GCA_019059595.1. Lineage (NCBI taxonomy): Eukaryota > Metazoa > Arthropoda > Insecta > Lepidoptera > Crambidae > Marasmia > Marasmia exigua. The sequence continues at coordinate 25,305,598 of CM032476.1, read as the reverse complement.
TCTATTTTAAACAATTTCGGGATTACAACCTCTCAACAAACACTTATTCTATGTATTAAATAACCATGCACAAATTATGGGTCCGTTTTTGTACGCGAAAAATTGATTCACGCCAAAAGTGGCCGCTTTTGACGTGAATCAATTTTTCGCGTACGCGTTGGACCCAAAATTTGTGCATAGTTATTTTTAAAATAATATATGTGTGCCGAGAGGTTGTAACCCCGAAATTGTTTAAAATAGATTCGTTTTATTAGATAAAAAATAAAATCGATTGGCGTCGCTAGTGTGCCTTTCCCGTCACCTTAAAGCTAGTTCGGCCCACTAGCTAACAGTGGGAAACTATAAAGTAAGTAGGTAAGTAAACATTCATTGATCACATACAAGATTTGCAGGGATAACACACATAACATGAAATAGACATTGCATAGTAATACATTGAAAAGAAATAGTCGAACAAAAACAAATAAAATAAGTTAGTACATAAAAAAAAAATCCTCCAACCGATTACGGCTACGGCGGCCAATCTGAACGATCAGCCACTTACGCAGGATATATTATAGTGCTCAAGTGTGTGCGCAAACAAAAGTGCACTCTCTATTCCCTTACCCTCATATTCCGATGGGACACTACTGTGACACGACCAGAGAGGGATTGGGCGCAGGACCAACGGCTTAACGTGCTTTCCGAGGCACGGGGGTACAAGACCGCCAATTTCCAGACTCCGGGCTGCCACTAAGAATTTCTTACCGAAAATTTAGGTACAATTTTTTGGCCCGACCCGGGAATTGGACCCGGGACCTGTTGCGCAGCCGTTGCTTTAAAGTGCGACCCACTAACCACTGCGCCAACGAGGCAGTCAAGTTAGTACATAATCTAGTGACCAAGGAAGAAAAAAGGAACAAAGTGAAGTGGTCAACAAGGTCCAAGCTCAGCATGTGCGCAGCGGTTTGGACCTTGAGTAACGAAATCAATTTTGAATGTGTCATAATTATAATGTAGGCAGATACCTATTTTACCATTTACCGTTGGAACTGCCAAACTTTTATTTTTTAACAGTGGCTCAGTAAATTGGCTCTCCTCAGCCTGATGGTAAGCAACAGAAGAGCTCAAGTTGCAATCACAACGGAAGCGATGTCAAGGCATCACCTCCGTTGGCACCGCCATACTGGCCCGCGAGATGCTTCTTCACGCTTCGTTTGCAGGAATCCATATTGTAGCAAGGAGCAAATACATGCGCCGGCAACGAGTTCCATTTCATTATGGTGCGGCAGAAATAGGCACTGCCATTGTTTTTAATTTGTTATGGATTGATTTCCACTGTGAAACTTGCCGGTTTGGTATTCTCTTATCATCTGGAAATTAATATTACCAGACATCCCGAATCCCTGGATCATGGTTCAAGCGTACGGTTAGCATCAAAAGTAACTTAACACTTTAGTACCATGTCAAAGTAACTGTTCTGCCTATTATAGTCAGTTTCAAAGGGGTACGTAAAAATGTTACTTCGACATGGTACTAAAGTGTTCAGCTACTTTTGATGCTGACCGTACCTAAAGTGACGTGAAGTGGCTTTGTACACAACTAGGAATTACACTGTACGATGAGGATCTTCTATCTTGTGAGCGGCCGTGGGTGCACCGTAATCCGGAATATCTAGCTACACGATAAATAATTCTTTTAAATTTACTAGCGTGTTAATCTATTTGTATTATGCTTCTAAAGTCATGGAGTTGCAACCAAGTGCTCGAGCTATGATTCCGAGAAGGCCCTGTTTGTTTTACGCAGTGCACTGTGTTGAGTGACTGCTTTGTAACTGTGTGTAAATAAGGGTTACATCTTGCCTTGAGTAGAGTTTAGTTAGAGTAGAAGTAACTTCCCAAATAGAACCACTTTCTAACTACACCCATAAGTTCCTAGTTTTGTTTATTTTATCCGATTGTTATTTTTCAGTTTTATTTTCTATTATTATTTTTTTGTCCACTCGTTGTAGACATTAAGCTATATTTTACAGATTTTTGATATTATAGATTTTTAATTCGTTATGTATCACATTTGGCAGTTAAAGAACTGGAGCATTACGCAAATTGTAACTCGGTTTAATTAGCTCACTCAACGACTTATGCGACACAGGCCTGCGAGCCTAGTGCACAAGTCACTGAATTTACTTAAATTGTTTATAATTTTTGCCAATAAAAAGAATTGAATTGAAAAATTGAATTGAATTGAATTTACGAGTAACAGCTGTAACTCCGTGACCATGGCGCTTGCAATAGTGTCAAGCGTAGTATTTGGTAAATCTTGGAAATAACTTTTTTAATTTTAGCGACCATAAAAGTTTAAAAAAGTATTATATGATGTATCGCGCCTTTTTGCGAATTCTTAATGGTCAGATGACAGCTGACAGGCTGTCAACGTATTCATCATCATCATCATTTCAGCCAATAGACGTCCACTGCTGGACATAGGCCTCCCCCATTGTTCTCCACACAGATCGGTCCTGTGCCGCCCGCATCCAATGGATTCCCGCGATCTTCACCAGATCGTCGGAACGGCTGGGCAGCGTTCAGGAAGCTACGCAGCATATTTTCGGCCCATCTACCGCAGTTTCTCAAGACGGAATGATGAGATCCGCAGGAGAACTAAGGTTACCGAAATAGCCCAAAGGATTGCATGCCTCAAGTGGCAATGGGCAGGGCACATAGTGAGGAGAACAGACGGCCGTTGAGGCGGAAAGGTCCTCGAGTGGAGGCCACGTACAGGATGTCGCAGCCGTGGCCCCCACAACGTATTCGTTGAGTAATAAACAGATCTTCAAGAAAGTGTTTTACCTATTTACTTCATTGGACGTGTGGATTATTAAAAATATTTTTAATAATAGTAATTGATTTTAATGGATGTAAATAATTGTTTTTGTTCTTGCCAAGTTTGAAAAATATGGTGGAGAAATGATGTATCGCGCCTTTTTGCGAGTTCTTATTGGTCAGCTGGTTTATGACAGCTATAGTAAAATAAAAAACAAAACCAAATTTAAAAATCAACTGTGTGGGATTTTTCCACACCGCAAAAAGATGACAAAAAATGAATTTAATAAATTCTTATACAAAATGAATTAATAAAAAAAATTACGCATGCTAAAGCACGATAACGCAAGACATTTGTATAACTCGCTTTTAAGTGTTGTATGATGTGCAATAAAGCGTATCTATTTTTCTAGAAAGCGCAACTGTAGCCGAGTATTAAAATACAGCGTCGCAGTAAAATACTCGTAATGACCGCAATATTGCCACAATCTATTGTTTTTAGAGCATAAATCATAGATTCAAATTACAGAGTACGTCGCATATGCCGAAGTGCAGAGACAACCCTTAATAGCAGGTCAGAGCATGGCTTCCGTAGGGTTGATAGAAATAACAGCACCAGTGATTTCTGGGACTACGGTTAACATTTAGCAGTATGTACAGGCATACCTACATACTGTCAATCCATTAGCTCGGCGGTGAGAGAAAACATCGTGAGGAAACCTGCACGTTTCGGACAAGTTTCTGAAACGTGTCACCACGTTTCAGTTGGTCTGGTTCCCCTGTTACAGGGTTGCGAAGGTCAAACAAACGGCAGTCGCTTCATTGTAATTACCAGACTCCCCAAATCCTTAATCGTGGTCTAAGCGTAGTATGGCTTGAGTAGCAGAATATATTTATTGAGACGAATTTCAAATCCAAGATGGCCGCCGTCGGGGTTTTTTTTATTTTAATTTTTGAATTTCAGTATCAAAATCTGTACCTATATGTGTATACGCTTCTTTCTGCAAAAAATGACCTATTATTTAAGGAGAAAAAAAAGCTGTGTGTAGTTACTTTTCGGATTGCTCGAAGATGTTATCTGATCATATTTATTCAACAAGTTGTGACAGAGCCCTCGGCGCGTGATTTCGACTCGCGCTTATCCGGTATTTATTCAAAGAAACAAAAACTCCCTTCGGAACTTTTTACAAGAATAGCACACATTTTTGTGTGACACGACCAAAACTAAAAAAATCTCCCAGCCCACGAAAGAATTAAAAATACCCCCGTGTGTTAGCTTAACGCATTTCACGTAACTCTACAAACACCAATTAACATAATAAATTAACTCGCACGATGTTGGTTCCGTACACAATGAGAGGATAATGTATATTCAACCTTTTCTTTACGGGACCCGTACTCAGTGGGTTTTACAGAGTATTTTGATAAATGTGTCCAAAACAGGAAAATTACAGCAACATCGAAATAATCATTGTCTTGTAACTTAAGTAACTCAGAATTATTGTACTAAATAGACTGTGTTTTAAAACCTTTCGTTATTACATTTCTTATTCTATATTCATCTAAATAAACCTATAACAGTATTTTAATAAAATTGTCTTCTCACAAAAAAGTGTTAAGCTGATTAATGTACTTAGGTAAAAGCAAATTTTCTGAATGTTCAAATATGATTGAAATATATGTGGCTACCTACTAAGCGTAGCACAAACTTTTTGGCTCTATTAAAAAAAATAGTTCGGATTCTGATTCGAAAATCATCATCACGGATTTTTTTTCATGAATTTGTTTACAATGGGTTTTCGTATTATTCTAAACATTCACGGATCCCTGCTACATTGTCAGAGCGTCGGTGAATAAATTAGGCAGGACTATGATAGATTGCTTATTAGGAGGCACCCGTAATGTGTTAGGACTTAAAAAACACGAACCAGAATATATTAGAGCCAACACTCCGGTGACTTACACGCCTTTGTAATTATTTGTGTTTTATAAATCTAGATTAGGGAATGAAAACAGCGAAGTGGAAATGCCTTTTAGACGTGTGGTTGTAAAGAATTCGTTTCTTCCGGAAACTTTGATGAATGGTTATGGCGGTAGACAGTTGATATAAAATAAACAAATTAAATACTAGTCTTATTACCTTTGTTCTAGGTTCCAACAATGAATTGTTCCACTTTAAGGCGATATAATGACGATATTAGCGCCGCCAAATTATTTATATTGATTTTGGCGAAGAATAGACACTTTTTTAAAAAATGAGCCATCGCTACTTTAGGGACATGATTTTTAATTTTTTGCGACTCACCTATGTAATAATTTCTTCGTAAAATTAACAGTAAACTCCATAATTGCTAAAAGTGGCCACTATTAGCAATCATCAAGATTAATCTTACTTACAGGAAGAAATTATTACATAAGGTTGTCTCAGAAATTGTTAATACTATTCTTAAGGGTGAATTCTCCGAAATTGGACCTTTCGGTTTCTTCGCGTCTCAATTCGCTAGGCTCAAAAATATTGTTCAAATTAGAATTTTTAATTGAAATAAGAACACGTTAAGATACCTACCCTTCTTTTAATTTTAACTTCTTCTGATTTTAATATAAACTTCTAATTTGAACAATATTTTTGAGCCCACGGAATTGAGACGCGATGAAATCGGTCTCAATTCCGAAAAGTATAAATTACTCACTTTTAAAAAAAATGTCTTTTAAAAAGTGTCAATGTCTTTTATTCGCTACAATCAAAATAAATCACTTGGCGCTAGTATCGTCACGGCATCGCCTTCATCACTTGGGCTAAATCACCTCGGTGATTTCAGCTGACCAATAGGTAGACAAAAATTACTAAGTATTTAAGAGACCTAGGTGAATTCAGTCGATTGTCAATAAATTAGGTTTTCAAGCATACTTGAATCATCAGCGATGAAGTCCCGGCCGGACTCGTGTCCACACCCGTTTGTCACACTGCAACCTAGTGTGACTACGATTTTCTATTAGTGTTTTGTCTGTCTAGTGCCTGATACAGACAGTTTTTTAATGCTAGGACCACCGATGCTTTAATTCGCGCCCCATACAGGGAGTTATCGCTGTGCGAGCGCGCGCAATAGATTTTTTGTTATACGAGTAATATCTGTCAATGCCTATTTTTAACCCCCGACGCAAAAACGACGGGGTGTTATAAGTTTGACGTGTCTGTGTGTGTGTGTGTGTATGTCTGTGTGTCTTTCTATGGCATCGTAGCTCCCGAACAAATTAACCGATTTTAATTTAGTTTTTTTTTGTTTGAAAGATGAATAAGGAGGGAGTGTTCTTAGCTATGTTGGATCAAAAACGATCCAATATGGCCGCCGTCACAAAGATTAAGATATTTTGTTTTAACACAACTCCCACAATATGGGTATCATATTAAAGGGCTTGAGTAGCAGAATATATTAATTTTGAAAAATTTCAAATCCAAGATGGCCGCCGTCAGAAAATGACGAATAACCTATCTGTTGTTCTAACTGCCTCAATATAGGTATCAAATGAAAGAGCTTTAGTTATGCCGGGGGTTTTTTAAATTTTCAATTTAATTTTTTAGATTAAGTATTTATATGGATGCTTTACCTAATTCAGTTTGCCTAGAGAACTATAGTATCTAGACAAACCTAATATAGGCTTTAAGATACTATTAAGTCAAATTATTGTGTCTACTAAAAGTTTCTATAAATAAATATAAATAAATAAAATTGATGTGACAGGCGAGTAGACGGCCTATGCAGTACAAAAAAATGGCTTCTAACATAAAAGATAAGATACAAAGAATGTGCATTTCAAACGGATCAGGTATCTAATTAAGAACTTCCCCTAATAAAAAGCAAACAACCCTCCCCCTCAAGTGAAAAGCGCAGTTGCCAGCAGCGACCAGTCAAACTGTCACCTCGTCAAGTGAAGGAAACGCCACGGAGTGTAGTGACTCAGGCGCGACACGCAGGCGCGATCGGTTGCGTTGCGTGATCGCGTGACAACTGCGTTGATTGATCAATGCAAATATCTTACCCTCGATAGGGTTGTGGTTGCGATTTGCGATTTTATCGATTTAATGTCATGGTGTAGATAGATCCTATGTAGATACTCTTTAGATCTATGTAGATACGCCGTGTGGTCCCCGGCAGAGTAGAATAGGCCACCCTCACTCTTACCGAGGTGTCGTAAAAGGCGACTAAGGTAAAGCTGCTGGCATGATCATCAGCACCCAGAGAAGGAAAACTCTGCATTTATATCAAAACCCTCGCCAACCCGTCTGCCAAGCGTGGTGAGTATGGCAATTACCCCTCATGTGATTGAGGGAGGCCCGTGCCTCAGCAGTGGGGACTTAAATGGGCTGATGATGATGATGATGATACTCTTTAGAGCCACGCTTGGGCATGAATGGGCCGGCTCGACCGGAATGATACCACGGCCTCACAGAAAACCGGCGAGAAGCAGCACTGTACTGTGTTTCGCTGCGTGAGTGAGGGTACCGGAGGCCCAATTCGGGGGAAAGGGCAGTTTAAAGGTTAGCAGCGCACTTGTGACTCCATTCGTGTTGCGGGTGTCTATGGGCGGCGGCAATCGCTTATCATCAGGTGATTCGTGTCCTCGTCTTCCACCTGTGTCAAAAAAAGCTTAAAAGCCTACCTATACAGAGATACAATGTACTATTTAGGCGGTCACTGGGTGCAATCTCTTGTCTTGACAGGTAGACAACTTTGAGGTAAATGACATTAGATTGTAGCTTGAGTTGTAGTTATTTTAACAAATTGACCAGTAGTAAACTGGCCCAGCTAATAATATGAATAACTTTTCCAGGAGCAATAGTGATTAGAAAAGCAGTGTAGATAGATACTAACATATTTGGGACTGAAAGTTCAAACGAATAATAGATTATGATACAAATGTCAAGTTAATAAATAATATTTTTTAACGTGTTAGGTGGCAGAGGACCATACGGCTCACCTGATCACAACATACTTGCAACACCAATGATGTCATAAGTACGCTACCAACCTTTGAACTCCCCTACTCCCCAGATTGAGCCTACAGTAACCCTCACTAACTGGGTGAAAATAGCGCAGGGGCCTTTTCACGCCAATTTTCTTTTAGGTCGTAGTGGTACTTCAGCAATTGCCGGCAACACATTAGCGATCTCTCTGATTTCGCGGATGTTCATAGGCGGCATTGATTACTTTCTATCAGATGACTCGCTTACTAGTTTGTCGCCTCTGGCATAAAAAAAGAAAAAAAAAACTACGAAATTATTAAGCCTGATAATTAAATTGATTTACCTCTGACCGTTCCATTTTTTTGGGGACCAGACTAAATTAATGTCGGATGTTTATAATCAAAATGCTACATCAAATTTTATTCAAAATATTCACCATTTTGCATACTATCGTACGAAAACCACGTCCCGTGTAGTGCAGCAAAACATTCGCATTCCGACATTAAAGATCACACAATTGATAGTAATGAGTTCAGTTCAGTGCAATGCGATAGCCTTTCGATAACATCGGTAGGATATACATTTCTAGTTTTGTTTTGTATTGTTTTGCGAATAGGGTTGCGGAAGTGACGATACTATTGAAGTTTTGTGTATGTACGTTTATAGCAAAATGGCGCTCTCTTGTTTTGGAGGTCAAGACCTGGTTCTGGTTGGTGAGCTAGCGGAATACGTAAGATAGATAGATATACTTTATTGCACAAAAAAACACAACTTAAGAGAACTAGGCATTACAGAAACTTAATTGTAAAATTTCGGCGGTCGTAAGTTAAGTAATTGATGGCAATCTTTTTTATGTGCAGCTAATTTCTGCCGGTAGGATTTAATAGTACTGGCCCAAAATGTTATTTTATTAAAACCACGAAGATGAAGATTGAATGAGAAGTAAACATGATGGAGAAAGAGTTGCAGAAAACGATTACTGTAAGACTAGGCTAACTATGAGGTTGCACCCGTTCTAATCTGTATGACTTGATGTGAGGATGATACAACATTGCATGAAAGTTTGGCGATTAAAAAGAGTAACTGATGAGTTTTTTGCCGGACCTTCTCAACCAGAATCAACTTTTCGAGTATATTAATGTATGTATTACCATGTAAATTATACATAAGTACTTATAAATAGTTTTAAATTACTTAAATGTATAACGATTTGTAAGTGCTGTGTACAAGCCTATGCAAATAAAGGTTTTTTTATTTTGATTTTAAATCACATCACTCATAATTATTCCATATTCTCAGCTACCTATACCTAGTGTCTTTATAGGTGTAGAGCGTAGAATCCATTTAAAAAGATATTGAATGATGACTCTAGTGAACAGATTGAATTTACAAGAACTTATTCCATCACTTTTAATTGCACATTACTAGCTAACGCATCTGTTGACAATTTATCGATACTGATTACTGACCTATTTCCACACACGTCACTAGTTGCCAACATTCACATGACCGTTAAGCCAGCATTGTTCCCTAGATCTTTGTCTAGACCTAACACTTTTCGCACGTTATCAGTAATTGAGTTATTGCATAGGGAGTAGCCATTACTCTTTCTAAGTTAGGAACTTATATTCATAACTTAGGAACTGGTCCGGGTGCATAAGTTTCTTGAAAGGAATAATGGATTAAGTTGCCGTATGGATTTTACGAGTAATATTCTGGAGAATATATTGCATGGAAATTTGATTGTTGAATATTGAGTTAAGAAGTATGTGAACCTTAATCACACTGAATTTGTCGAAAAACTTTTTGCTTCGCATGATAAAATGGAATATCGTCTGCAGCATGATAAGAAGCAAAAAAGTGGACTGTTTTTGAATAGAAAATACTAACAATAACAACTTTAGTTCATTATCATTTTTTTTATGTTTTGTTACCGTGATTTTATTTTATATACTCACTTAAATGTAACTGAACTAAGTACACTGTAATTGTATGACTGCCTCTGTGGCGCAATGGTTAGTGGGTCGCACTTTAAAGCAACGGCTGCGCTTGGGGTCCCGGGTTCGATCCCCGGGTCGGGCCAAAATTTGTAGCTGAGTTTTTCTGTTAAGAAAATCTCAGTGTTAGCCCAGAGTCTGGTAGTTGGCGCTCTTGTACCCCCGTGCCTTGGATAGCACGTTCGTCTTGCGCATAATCCTTCGGTCGTGTCACACTGGTGTCCCATCGAAATAAGAGGGTACGGGAATAGAGAGTGCACTTGTGTCTGCGCAAATACTTGTGCACTATAATATGTCCAGTGTCGATGGCTGATCACTGAGATTGACCGCTTTGACCGAAATATCGGTTTGGAGGACAATTAATTGCATGAGCTGTCTACTTGTAACTAATTTATGTATGTGGGATTTTAGCAAGTTTTTAAGAATAAATGTGTGTGTGTGACTCGTTCCAGGGATTATAAAGTCTAAGAAAATAACTCAAGTTATATAGAGGTATAACTCAAGTTTAGATTTTAGTTTAATATAAATATTTTATTCCAGCTTTTGCCAGCCATCCTGCGCAGATCGTCCTCCCACCTAGCCAGAGGGCCATGCGAGAAGCCATGGATAGATCACAGTGGCGAACAATTGGAGAGGCCTACGTCCAGCAGTGAACTTCGATAGGCTGATGATGATGATGATGATGATGAAATATTTTATTTGTATTCTCACTTCATAATTTGTAAAATAACATTGGTCATATGTCTTTTATAACACTAAATAGGTCTAAGCACTCATTATTTTTATCCATCTACATTTCTACCCATCCTATTTATGATGAATATTTTATATTTGTAAGATATTTTGTAATGCATAAATTGTAAGTGGAGCTAATAAATAAATAATATCAGCCAATAGACGTCCACTGCTGGATAAAGGCCACCCCCAATGCTCTCCACTCAGACTGATCCTATGCTACCCGCATCAAAGGGATTCCCTTAGAGATTTTTAGTTTACCGATTGTCAAAATTCATATCATCATTTGTTTCTTATATGGGTGAAAGAAAATATATAGATATTAAATAAATAAAAAATAGAATAAGAACTTGGTAAGTAAAATTGTTTGATACTTATATGTATAAATACCTTAATAGTAACACGAGAACTGCTGCCGGACAAACTACATTTAGTAGTTTGGCAGAATGATTGTAGTATAAGTTACACTTTTTTTTGGAAATAAACTAAAAAAAAATATCTTCTTTTTTGAGTGCCACTTCAGTTTTGAAGGTTGGCCGTCCAGCTTTCCGAAATCCTTTCTGTTCATTATGAGACGAAACAGTCATTCCACAGAAGCTGTTGCCAGTCCACTCCCATATATTACGCAGCCACGACTTTTTCCTTCTTCCAACCCGTCGCCTTCCCTCTATTTTAGCTGAAGTTTAAGCAACCTGTACGTAAGTACGTGACCTAGGTATTTGAAAATCCATATACAAGTTACAATTACGTAACCAACATTTAGTAAATAAAATCGCATTGTCTCTCACCTCATACAGCTTACTCCAGTCGTAACGCCTGGAATCAATGTGGAGCACATTTTTCGCGCAAAACAGCCCATTCGCGTCCGATTGTGCCGCCTATCTGTTCTGAATAATGTTATTACTGGGGTCATATTCAATGGCGTGGAAAATCCTTATGGACGACTTGAACAGTCAACCGCAAAATCACTACTCATTTTCAACCTTACAACTCTCGTAATAAAACCAACAGTAGTGCTATCTTTTTGGGAAAAACTGTATGTAGTATACGTGTAACCTTTAGCAATTTTGACGACCGTATTTTGTTAGTGATAAGATTGAAAATTGAAGATTTCAGTCGTATTATGGTAAGATAAGTGAGGAAATGTAACAACAAGCGGTGACTCTTGACCTAGAGAAAGCTGAAGTTGCATATTAGCAAGTCTGTGGTGTTCTTGTAATTATTTGCACGGAAAAGGTTATATTTTTGTATGATATCTATATATGCTTCCTTCCTGCTGGCAAACTAAGGATTGGGTTTTCCTTATCATTGCTGCGATCTTTTTCTGTTTACGCGTATTTTCCTTCGTATCATATGAGAAATATTTTTTATCTTTCACTGTTATTTTTTATGGCAGTTTTTAAGCTCCTCCTATCAATGTTTCGGCTATGGCGCCTAAAAGCCGCTAATAAAAAGCACTGGATCATGCTGAGATAATGACGAAATTCCTACAACAGCTGATTTTGGCAAAAAAGACTTTCACTTCACTGCACGTGTACCTCCACCTCTTCTTTACTATTCATCATCATCATAATTATTTCAGCCAATAGACGTCCACTGCTGCACATAGGCCTCCCCCAATGTTCTCCACACAGATCGGTCCTGTGCCGCCCGCATCCAATGGATTCCCGCGATCTTCACCAGATCGTCGGTCCACCTTGTGGGGGGCCTGCCACGGCTGCGACTTCCTGTACGTGGCCTCCACTCGAGGACCTTTCCGCCCCACCGGCCGTCTGTTCTCCTCGCTATGTGCCCTGCCCATTGCCACTTGAGGCATGCAATCCTTTGGGCTATGCTTTGCACACTCGCGTACTATCTAACAAAATGTAATTACTAAATACCCTATTCTACTGTTGTTTATAACTGTTATTATGTTAAGTATTAATAATTGTAAGTTTCTAATGTCGTCAGCAAGCATTATACTTATCTATACTCTCAAACACCAACTTAGAGAGCCGGGATAAGTTGAAAACCAGCGCGGTCCAAGAGAACTGTACTCTCTTGTGGCAGCAAAAGCTGAACTTATCCTTTTTGTCAGTACCGAGTTGACCTATGTTTAAATATGTAATTGATAATTAGCTAACTAACAGATATCCGAATCGTTTGGTGGTGCCATCTTGCTCAACAATGAGCTACCAAAAATTGTCATTATATGTCTGTCAAATTATACAATAAGTTGCCAGAAGCATTAAAGGATTTACCCATAAAAAAAATCAAAAATAGTTTATATAAATGGTTGTGTGATGGATGTTTCTATAGTATTAAATAATTTATAGAATGTAAGATTTAATTTTTTTTTTTGTTGACATTATATTAATTATTTTTTGAGTGACTAATTCTTTGTATTGATTTAATTTTGACTATGTATTATTTTATTATAACTTAAGACAACGCTAACTCTCTGTTATTGCATGACGATATTAATCGGTTAAATGTGAGAATCTAAACGATAATTATGTAACTTACTGTCACCACATTTACCGCAATAAATGATTTCTGATTTTGATTATGTTTGTGAGAGGGACAAATAAAAATTTTTTTACTTAAGTTTTTACTTTAAAATGTCTGCTATTGGACTATTGTTAGCGTCTTATTACAGAAGTTTCTATCCCAAACTATACAAAGCTGCCAATATTGTAAGGCATTATTCGTCGGATGAATCTGATGAAACATTTCATTCCTTGCGTTCGTTCGATATTGGATAAGCACATACAATGCGGTGGATATGTAATAGGAAACCCGGTCGGCTGTGATGTGATTAGAAGCGGGAATCAGGTCAATGTTGGCCTTTATGGCTTTATAATAATATTGGTTTTGCTAAATAATGTATCAATACGCGCAGCTTTTTTTTATATGAGAGGTGGCAGACGAGCAGACGGATCACCATGATGGTAAGCAATTCCGCCGCCCATGGACACTCGCAACACCAGTGGAGTCACAAGTGAGCTGCCAACCTTTTCCCCGGTAACCTCACTTACACGGCGAAACATAGCGCAGGCGCTGCTTTACGCCTGTCTTCTGTGAGGCAGTGGTATCACTCCGGTAGAAGCCGGCCCATTCATGCCTAAGCGTGGCTCTCCCACATTTTGTAGCTTTGTCATTATCATCATTTTGGCCCTCCCATTTTTTTCTTTTTATGTGATAAGTGGCAGACGAGCAGACGGATCACCAAATGGTAAGAGATTGCTGTCGCCTATGGACACCCGCGACCAGATATGTTACAAATGCGCTGCCTACCTTTAAACCCCCTCCGATTAGGCCACCGTTACTCTCACTCACGCAGCGAAACACAGCACAGTGCTTCTTCACGCCAGTTTTTGTGAAGCCTTGATATCACTCCGATCAAACCGGCCCATTCATACCGAAGCGTGGCTTTCCGACGGACATACACACTAGATGAGCGATTAAAAAGCGAAAATCGCTTTTACACAAATCACGTTTCCGACCTAAATCAAATTCCCAACTTTTTACTTAACGTTTCAACGAAAAAATCTCAACGGAAAATAATAATACATACATCCTCCGTCATCCCCTGGGAATCGAACTCTGACCGTCTGAACCTCTAAGTCGGCAGCCCCTCCGACCCTCTGGGAGGCAAAAGAGTTCTACACTGTACTACCATAGTATAAAGATAGACAGCAAATGTTGCCTGTTTTGAAGAGTGCACGGGCACTGTCTTGTAAAATTAAGGGCTCTTTTACGGTGCAGTGGCGCTGTTCGAATCCTACCGAACATCAACTATTTTTCACGCATGATAACCCTGAGGCGCACAGCATCCGTTACCGTTTCATTATTAGTATTATGGCACTCAAAGACTTAGAAAAGTTACCGTTTTATCTCTGCACAAGAAAGGGCCGGGTAATAGAGTTGCTATGAGAGTTTAACGTTTTATACAATATTATGTGCCTATCATGGCCGTAATAATTATTAATTAAAATACATAAACAACACAACACTTCGCGTCTATAATCACGAATGTAGTAGTGTGTTTTATACAAGTGCATTTAAAATTAACTTATCTTTTTTTAATTATAAAGAACATGCTTTACACCAATATTGTTTAGCTGCAAATAAATGTAAAGAATGATTACAATATTGTAATTACTGAGAATTAACGCTGTGACATTGAAAAGTGTAATGTGATGATGAACAGTGAGTGAACAATAAATAAATAAAGCTGCACTATAAACCTTGGAAACTGTGGTTTTGTTATTATTAAAATAAATCTCCCGATAGATAGGCCATCACACGCCAGTAATTACCTATATTGCATATACAGTCCACATCACACACAAGAAGCTAGAATAACACCACGACGGTACACATAAGTAGAGCATACAATCTTAAAGGCAGCCCCTAGATTCCTGCAGGAGGAGAAGCAGATTTCTACAGGCGCCACCAACATATTTTTTCGTCATCGTCAGTCCATTTAAGTCCCCACTACTTTGGCACGGGCCTCCCTCAATCACATAAGGGGTAATTGCCATACTCACCACGCCTGGCAGACGGGTTGGCGAGGGTTTTGATATAAATGCAGAGTTTTCCTTCTCTGGGTGCTGATGATCATGCCAGCAGCTTTACCTTAGTCGCCTTTTACGACACCTCGGTAAGAGTGAGGGTGGCCTATTCTACTCTGCCGGGGACCACACGGCGATTTTATTTATTATAATGAAATTAAGGCATACAAATCAATAAAAAAGCGGTGGCGGCTACACGAATTCGTTAAAGAGCATTTAAGACTACCTAATAAATAAAAATAAATAAATATTTCACATCTATTTTACAAATATAGTAGTAAGGCAAAGTAGAGGATACCAGATCACGCGGTAGATCACCTATGCGATGGACCGACCAGATAAAGTCTGCTGTTGGCGGCCCACTGCATGAGTGCACCAAACTGACGACCAACAGGGCGAAATGGCAAGAGATCGTCAGAAGAATAACTGCCAGGAATGTGGCTACGACCGCTGTGTCGAGAGCGTAACGATTGAGAAAAAGAGAAATATTTCGCAACATCACATACATTGATCTGACTCCGAGATATAATAAATAATAATAATAAAATAATAACACAATTTTATTGAAAAATCTTTAGAACATAAAAGACTTATAATCTACTTAAACAATATTATATTATAGCTCTATTATATTATACTATATTATATTATAGCTCAAGCACCTTTGTTACGGATACCTAACCTCTAAAAAATATTGAAGTTGTTTGAGGGACAGTCAAATTGTTTTTGTTAATGCAGGGACAATGCTGGGCCAAGATGTAATGGGCTGAGATCCGAAACCAAGCTAATAGCTATCCATACTATTTTTTTTAAGTGATGCCGTATTTGCGCTCTCCTCAGTCTGATCGTAAACAAGAGAAGAGCAAACATCACCTCTGTTGTGACTGCCATACTGGCCCGCGAGATGTTTCTCCACGCTTCGTTTGAAGGAATCCATATTGTAGGAAGAAGGAAATACATTCGCCGGCAACGAGTTCCATTTCTTGATGGTCCGGCAGAAATAGGAACTGCTAAATTTTTTTAGTCAGTCATGGAATGTTTTTCACTAATATTATTAAAAATCAAATTGAAAATATAAAAAACCCCAATGGGGACCATTTGGATTTGAAATTTGTCACAATAAATATATTCTACTACTTAAGCCCTTTTATATAATACCCCAATGGCCGTGTGGTCCCCGGCAGAGTAGAATAAGACGCCCTCACTCTTACCGAGGTGTCGTAAAAGGCGACTAAGGTAAAGCTGCTGGCATGATCATCAGCACCCAGAGAAGGAAAACTCTGCATTTATATCAAAACCCTCGCCAACCCGTCTGCCAAGCGTGGTGAGTATGGCAATTACCCCTCATGTGATTGAGGGAGGCCCATGCCCCAGCAGTGGGGACTTAAATGGGCTGATGATGATGATGATGATATAATACCCATATTGCGAGAGTTGTGTTTATTTATTTATTCACACAAGACAAATTACAACCATTACAGAAGTATAATATCATAAAAATAAACAGTTTTGATCTAGATTGCAATTCAAAAATATGTGTAAACAGAATAGTTCGTTGATAGCAAATGTGGACAGTTCATTAAGCATGCTCATATTTGGAATGCTTTTTAAGCATGCTACAAATAGCCATGTGTATCAGTAGCTCAAGGTAACGGGTAGGGCACACTAGCGACGCCAATCGATTTTAATTTTAGCTTCTAAACCGGATCTATTTGAAACAATTCCGGGGTTACGGCAAACACTTATGCTATTTATTAAATAACCATGCACAAATGTTGACTATTTATTAAACACACTTTTACTATTTATTAAATAACCATGCAAAATATTTCTACGCTGTCGCTGTCGCTGGGTAATGCCGCCTTATGCATGCCCTCCTGCTGGGGAGTAGGACAGTTATGTCGGGCTCTCCTCTGGCGGAGGCTTCTCCTATCGTCCTTGGGGAGGAGATATGGATTATGATATTATTTGAATGATTTATTTTGAATCTTATGTGACCCGGACTAATCTAGTACTTGAGCGACAATTTAAACTAAGAATGACATGCAGAATAATAATATCTTTTTTTTTCTTTATTATATTAAGTACTGTATCACATACTATATTCTGATTGTAAATTAATAAGAACTTGCATGATTATTATTATGACACTATTTGTTTTATATTTGTATACCTCATATGTTAAAACATGGAGAACGTATTACTTTGTTTTTTTTTTTTCATGTTTTTACAAATAAATTATCTTTATCTTTATCTGTCTTTGTATTGCTGGTTATCTCTACTCTATATATATATATATATATATATATATATATATATATATATATATATATATATATATATATATATATATAGTAGAGATAGTATATATATATATATATATATATATGTTTTCGTACAATGAATAAACGGAGGTTACTTCGTTCAAACATCCCTCTAATCCCAGGGGAGAAGAGGTAAAAACAACGAGGATTTTCGATGTAACGAAAATGCTAAGCCCACAGGCTGAGCCTGTTAGAATGGGGAATTTTTCGGAATGTATGGATAGTAATATTGACCGTTATCGGGGAATTGAAAAGAGCTTACGATTCACGGTTAGTAGGTACCTATTTGTAACAAGAAATAGGGACCATTTTTGCACATACAGTGGTGACCATATAATTAAAGACGACTCTAAACCAATATGAAGTAGTTGATAATTCCCCGCGCTGGGCCTCACGGCGTAGGGGAGCGTCCCCCGGGTGGCGGATGGGGGAACGGTCGGTAGCACAGCCTAGCTAGCTACTGGCTAAGTCCAATGGACTCGCTGACCAAAGTAGGATGTGGTCCTCCAGCATATCGGGGGTTGTGCGGCGGGTTAACACCCCTCCCACGGATAAAAAAATCAACGTTACGAGACCAATAATAGTAGGTCTCAACATCAACCACCAAAAAACCGAATACATGCATATTCGTAGATATAAAAATGTCCGAGTCCCGAGGCG